>JAGFPH010004737.1:12120-24199 GCA_018207615.1 Philaenus spumarius
CTTAAGCCCTTTTGCCCTAACAAAAGATATACGAATTCCAGAATATAGTTATTGCACCGTGGTTCATACGCAAGAACAGTTCGTCATCGTGACCTCAAGACGAACACCGTAGCAGAAGAAATGAAGAGCCACGCCGAGAAGCACATACTTAAACTTCTACAGCAAAATGAAATGAATTGCCTACTCGGCAACTCTGGTGAGATGCACTTGCAAAGAACGAAACATCTAGAACTTTGTTTGAGTGCATACGTGAACAGAGTGCGCATGTTACAGGAAAAGTAGATTCTCCAGTAAGAGTGAACTCTGCCTAGGTAAAGTCCGCTCTTACTTGTCTTTTCAGTAAAAGTTGATTAAAAGCGAAAAGTGATGAATTTGTATTAACATTTTCTAGTCAGAGTTGACTACACCTAGGGAAAGTATACTCTTACTGTCTTGAGTTAGTAAAAGTTAACTTTTTTGAAGGAAACAGTCTATTACCTAATAAAAACAAATAAAAAGCAAACCTTTATAATACAACTAGCTGACCCGTACGGCGTTGCCCGTGGTGGTTGGTATTTTCAGTCTTTTTAACGTAATTGTATTCTTTTTAAGTGTTCAGTCAGTGAGTGGTATTTGGCTTTTATATATATACATCTTAAATAATAAAAGCACTATTGTCATAATAATAAAAGTCTTAAATTATGATTTTAGTAACTTTGATCCCCCCAAAACCCCCTAAAATTTCTAATTTTTGCAACCCCTTTCTTAGTGAGCACCTATGGCCCTAGAGGTAGCTACATATCAAATTTCATTCCAATCCATTCGGTAGTTTTGAAGAAATCGTTTTTTAACAACTTTGATCCCCCCAAACCCCCCTAAAATTTCGAATTTTTTCAAACCCTTTCTTAGTGAGCACCTATGGCCCTAGAGGAAGCTACATACCAAATTTCATTCAAATCCATTCGGTAGTTTTGAAAAAATAATTTTTTAATAACTTTGATCCCCCAAGTTATCCATCAGCTATTGTTAAACCTAACCTAACCTGGATCCTTGGTCACGATTGCACTACAACAAATAGACGAGTAATGGCGACTGCCTTGAAAGGATAATCAAAACAAAGATGTGCGCGCGCAGTTACATGTGGAGAGCAACATCTCTGAATCAACTTTGACTAAACCACAGCAGGCATAGTTAACTTTTACTGATATTTTTAGTAAGAATTTACCCTTCCTAGGCAGAGTCAACTCTCCCTAACAATCTACTTTTCCTGTAATATATATACCAGGAGTACATCGGCGGATGATACTCCAACAAACATTGATGAACATTGATATGAAATAATACTAGATAGGCCTTCATGCCTAGTTGTAATTAAATTAGTACGAAAATTAGTCTCAAAGGCGGTTTCAAAATTACAACAAATGAAATTCAAATAAAAAATATATTTAACATTTATATTTCTTACAGTTCACTAGACATTTAAGCCTGTATGTCGGACAGGATATTTAATTTAAGTCAAGAACCTTACTTTATAGCACATTATTATGCAACAAGTATTTTACTATGTTTTAAACAAAGTAATCTATTTGAGTAGTAGATAATATTACTCTGTCAAAACCGCCACAAGTAAGATGCATTGGATACATAACTGTCTCAATAAACTTTACAATGATATATTAAGCTTATTTAAATGCACCCTAACCAAACCGGGAACCCCTCTTTATATTTAGCTAATGGGATCCATATAAGTAATAAACATAAAACACACGATACTGAACAAAGAAAGGGGGAGATAGCGATGTGTATAGGCTTACCAGTCGAAGAAAGATAAGAAACTGATTATACTGGTCAACACTGGTGGAGGAATAAATTTAGTTACCCCTGAAGTGGGAGTATGTATTTAATTTGGAATATTTTTTACCATCCCAAGCTATAGCATGGTGAGCGTCCTAGTTAGGGTGGTCTGCACTCTGCCTAACGCTAAACTAACTTATCTTTACCAAACATATTCTCTTTACGAACGCTTATTGTACGCTGTTTGTTAGCAAATCGTATTTATCTCTCTACATTTTTTACACTAATATACTGCCTATTTAAATTAAAGAAAGAAAAACCTCAATGAGCACGAGGCTTTTGCATAGGAGTGAATCTGGCTTCAACATTTAAGACGTAAAGCTCCATTAAAAATATCTACGTAATACATAAAATATAAAAACAAAAATAAACAACAACAAAAAAACACATTTCCGCAAATGTTTAGCGGCGGCAAATCAAAAAGAAAATACCAGTAAAATTATTTTAAAAAAATGTTTTTCGTCATGGGCAGGCCAATTGATAATTTACCACTTGACTTGTATTACATAATTAATTATCGTTTATCTATACTTAAAAAAGCCAAATACCATTGACTCATCACAGTTTCTCCAAAACCACGAGGCCTACAAACATGAAATTTGGCACTAATACTCTTTATAGGCTCTAGACGCGTACTAAGAAAGGGTTTACGAAAATTCGAAATTTTAGGGGGGTTTTGGGGGGGTCAAAGTTACTAAATCACGATTTATCATAACCTACAGAACGGATTGGAATGAAATTTGGTATGTAGCTTCCTCTAGGGCCATAGATGCTCGATAAGAAAGGGTTTTAAAAAATTCGAAATTTTAGGGGAGGTTTGGGGGGTCAAAGTTACTACAAAAAGCCATCGAACGGATTGAAATGAAATTTGGTATGTAGCTTCCTCTATGGCCCTAGGTACTCGCTAAGAAAGGGTTTTAAAAAAATTCAAAATTTTAAAGGAGGTTTGGGGGTCCAAGTTACTACAAAAAACCATCGAACGGATTGGAATGATATTTGGTATGTAGCTTCCTCTAGGGCCCTAGGTACTCGCTAAGAAAGGGTTAAAAAAAATTGGAAATTTTAAGGGAGGTTTGGGGGGGTCAAAGTTACTACAAAAAACCATCGAATGGATGGAATGAAATTTGGTATGTAGCTTCCCCTAGGGCCATAGGTGCTCGCTAAGAAAGTTTTTTTAAAAATTCGAAATTTTAGGGGGGTTTGGGGTGTCAAAGTTACTAAAAAGAAACACCGAACGAATTGGAATGAAATTTATTATGTAGCTTCTTCTAGGGCCCTAGGAGATCCCTAAGAAAAAGTTTTAAAAAAATCGAAATTTTAGGGGAGGTTTTGGGGGGTAAAAGTTACTAAAAATAACCATAAGAAATACATCGTGTAATATGTTTATTGATATAATATATTTTTTGTTAATATACATTTAACTGGGTCGGGCCAGCTAGTATGTTAATAAGCCACATCCCGCCAGTTACAACAATCTACGTATATTCAAATGAAACGTTCGTAAAACTGCATCCAAAGATAGAATGATTTTACACGAAAACAAACTGACGGACGGCCAAGTAAACGTTTACAGATCAATGTTTAAATTAACTGTCCCTTTCTTTTTTTTACACATCCTCAAAGTGTTCCTTTACTTCCTGGACCATATACAGTATCTTCTTTGTAAGCTTGTAATTACCAATACCAACTTGTAAACTTAAATAGATAATTTCAATGGGTAAATAAAAGTGAAAACTGAGCACTTATTTAATGTCTACTTATTGTATATCAAGAAAGCTTTGGTTTATAAGCAATTCAAATAGCAAAAACTAAAATTAAAAAACTTTTTTTTATTTATGAATTTAAAATTTTTATTCATTTAAAACACATATATCAGCTGTTTCAATATGTCCAATTTTGGTACAATAACCAGCTGTACTATAATATTTCATATAGTACATTAACAGCTGATTTCATACTTTAAAATAATTATTTGTATTTTATAATGTTTAGGGCTTTAAGTAATGCTGGTTATTGTTGATCTTTATTAACTATAATACTTGTTTGATACTGACCTTCAAAACAGTCCCTTATTGCTCAGAACTCATCTGAGCGCGGTTTCGACATCACAGTGTCATTGTCAAAGAAAACTCTCACGTCAGGGTACAAACATTACACATTTAACAAAAACACGTAAAGACACCTTTTGTTTTAAACATTCGCCATTTCTGAGTCGTTATAATACATTTTTTACGTTTCGGTTAAGGTTATTAACATAGGTCAACTATCGGGCCAATTTGAACATGACCTGCCGATGCGATGTCGATTTATTGTTCGCCAGCTCTGTTAGTTGTCTAACTTTTAGGCGCTTCTAACGTCATGATACTGCCGTGGGATCCGAATTGCACTTGATCGTTGAGGATGTTGTCGAGTTCCGTTTTTAACGTTTTGTAGATGAAAAATTGCTCCTATACCCCACGCGCGATAACTTTTCACTTGGGACTTGCACAGTTTGGCAACGCTGCGGGGCGGCTCGCTTCCCCATCCCACTTATCAAATGTATCCGGTTGGACGATGACTCACAACTAGGCTCCTAGTAAAAATTACACTTTTTCTTCAAAACTTTATGAAAAGTTCATTATGACTATGCATCTTAAAGATAATTTTCTAACAAGAAATAATATATAAAAATATTTGTAATCAGACAACTAATAGTATTGGAAAAAGGGTAAACTAAATATATTGTGATCGTTTTGCGGAAAAATTAACATTTAAATATAAAACAAATACTATTAAAAATAATTAATTCAAAATAATATAAACTTTCAAAAATGTCGTTTTTAACCAGCTGACATTAAATATCTTATTGTAAAAAGTAAAAGTCAGAGTTCTGTTGCTTCAGAAATGTTCACGTTGGGAGGGTCGTAGTAGATTGTTTTTGTTGGAAGAACAGTGTTTGTATATTTTTTTGGATTGTATCCTGGGAATTGTCCCCCTCCAACAATGAAAAATAAAAAAAGTTATATAATTGAGAGGTTAACGAACAAAGGAGTGCTTTTAACCCTACACTAATTAAACTCGAACTCATGGAACTGGTTAAAAGGGCTAAACCTCCGCGCCCTAAGTATGTCTTAGATAAAATGGCGGAACATTTGGGACATAGGATACTAAGACTTCCCCGGTACCATTGCGAGTACAACCCAATAGAAATGGTGTGGTCTTGGCTTAAAGATTATGTAAAGGAGCGAAATGTGACTTTTAAAATTAGCGATGTTGAAACATTATTCCGGGAAGCAATCAAAAGGTTTACAGCAGAAATGTGGGCAAGATACGTCTTAGATAATGAAAAATTAGTAAATAATACCTGGGAAGCAGAAGGTCTGCATCACGAGAAAGTGGAACAATTTATAATTTGTCTGGGTGGGGATGATGATGACACTGATAGTGACTGTGACAGTGATAGTGGCAGCGAGGATGAAGATGTTGATGGTGATCTCCAAGAGTACGAGTTTCCTCCGGGTGTGTTTGATGACCTGGGTGTTTCGCCATTAGATTAAGAAGTTGTTAAAAAATTAACAATCCAGGTAATAATGATTTAACAATTTCATTATACATCTATAAACAATACTTATAATTGTCCAATTTTAATACATTTTAGATATTTATTATCAGCAAAGTATGACCAAACATGTTATGATAAGAAATATTGAAAAATGTATCGGAATAAAAAAATAATAATTTGCAATTTCGAAAGAGCCTTCTCAGCAAGTGCACCTGTGAGTCAGCGCGATAAGACACATCCGCTCGTCTCAACAGTGCGACGTTGCCGATACCATTTTCACATTAAACTCCAAAAATCCCAAGTGCAAAGTTATAGCGGTCTACTTCGTTAATTAATAGATGGCGCTTTTCATTATTAACGATATGAAGTATAATATAAAAGTGTTTTAATCAATTTTTGTAATGAAACAATGCATTTTAAGCTGTTTGTCTTTTTTCCGTCAATAGCGGGGAACATAAGCTGTAAAACGATCCTTGAATAAATAATTTTGTAGAAGAATTAAGGGGAGCAGACCTCAATACAAATTTTAAAATAGGTTTTTTTATTTTAGCTTTTTTTGTGCTCTTTAAATTTATATATAACATAATATATATTTCATTTACATTAGATAAGAGAAAAATGTTTTTTTCTGACACCATGCAAGCGCCATATTGCTACATATCATATAATATGATATGATTTGCTACTTTGTCTTTTGTAAATACTGTAAATCCATTTCTCCGAAAACAGTGTTTATTTTAACTAAATGTACCTTTTTCTCAATAACCGTTAAAGCTAGGACTTTGAAACTTTGCACACACATGTAGGGCATTATTATACATAATCACTCCAGTTGGTTTTCATAAATACCGAAAAACAAAAAAGTTAATAAATATTTTATGGGAACTTTTACGTTTAAAAAATTTACAATTATGAAACAAAATTTACCGAACAAATAAATTAAGATATAACAAAATCCTCTTGAGAAAATGTTGACAAAGGAAGTAGAAAATAATTGCAAAAATTTCAGATCTCTAGCTCTAATTGTTTTATAAAAAGGTACATAATCTAACATGGTGGAAGATAGGGAGGTCTGCTCCCCTTAAGGGCGTTATCGCTTAGCGACAAAAAAAAACACCATAGAGAAATAATATATTATAAGGATAATTTTAAATATTTGTCTATTTTTCGACGATAGCGGAGAACATAAGCTTTAAAATGAAGTTTGAATCATTAATGAATGTAGATAAATAAGAAAGAAAAAAAATTCCTTTGCAAAAAAAAAAAAACCTTTGAGAAATAATATATTAGGATTATAACAGGTCAACTACACTTTGTGTAATTATTTGCAAATGAAACTTCTAATGCAAGTTCATTACAGAGTTTATTGACCACTGTATCATTTATCGAATGTAATGCAGACTATGTTGAAACCAATAACTCGGTAGAATAGTTTGCACAAGCAATATTTCTCGCAGTGAGTTTAGTTATCTCCATTAATATTCCAACTGTAGTCTGCAGTCTATCATACCACATCAAAGTGTTGAAATTCAACTTGGTTCAGTAGATTAATGCTAAAATCGTTCCGGTTTAGTTTGCTCTATTTGTATTTTAATAAACATTATACAGGGTGTACAAAAAGTCCCGCATTAGTTTAATATTTCGTATACAAAGAAAATTTGTAGGTAGATGTGATTGTAGAACCTACTCTATGTAAAAATACTATTTTATTAAGATTTCAAAAAATTTATCCGCCATCTTGGATCCGCCATTTTGAATGTAACTTTGTTTTTTAAATGGGAAGGTGGTCATGTGGTACATCATTTCGATGTAGGATTTCAAGAGAAAACCAACGGTGAAATTTGCACATCAATATCTTTAACCGATTAAATTGGCGGCCAAAAAACGACGAATCGTGTTTTATGATTTTTCCCCATTTTGCTGTACTATTTTCTTTTTTGAATACTAATTATTATTCTTTTTGGATGTAGAATTAAATAAGCTATCAAACGATATGCCACACAACGTTATTTGGTTGAACCACTCGAAATCAATTTTGAAAAATCAAAATGGCTGCAACTCATTATTTTTAAATATTTCCAAATATCGTTGTGTTGCATATCGCTTGAAAGCTTATTTAATTCTAGATCCAAAAAGAATAATAATTAGGGAACAAATATTACAGCAAAATGGGGCAACATCGGAAAACAAGGTTTCATTTTTTTTTTTGCCACCACTTTTAACCGGTTAAAGATATGGATGTGCAAATTTCACCGTTGTATTTCTCTTGAAATTCTACATCGAAATGATGTATCACATGACCACCTTCCCATTTAAAAAAACAAAGTTACATTCAACATAGCGGATCCAAGATGGCGGATAAATTTTTTTGAAATCTTAACAAAATAGTATTTTTACATAGAGTAGGTTCCACAGTCACATCTACCTTTAAATTTTCTTTGTATACAAAATATTAAACCAGTGCGGGACTTTTTGTACACCCTGTATAGCAACTGATGCATTGCAAATACATACTACTTTATACAGGAGGTTCACGATTGTAAGATCCCGTGAAAAACCACGCGCAGATTAATTTGATACACATGAGACAAAATATTAAGCCGAAATTGTTATAGAAATAATGACTTTTTTGAGGTTAGAAGTCGTTCTAAATGTTTTTTTTAAATGTATTTGATTACTCCGTTCTTAAGATGAAATTACTTATGCCTACAAACTATTTAAGCCTTAAATATATCTAACTAGGTATATGCCCTTAGGGATTTTCAATATGGTAACTATACAGAACCTACAACTTGACATTATACTCCAAAAAAATTTGGGAAACAAAACAAAAGATTTTAATCACAGGCCTACTTAAATGAAAGATTTTAAATGCAGTCATTTAGGCAACACTATATTATTGTTCACTTTAAAATTCATTTACAGTAAGCCTATACTTGTAAATTAACATAGCTCAAACTGTTATGACTTTATTAAAAAAGAAATATTTCAGACAATCTCCGAAGATATTGATAGTTTAATGTATATTTTTAGGCTAAGATGTTTTTCAGGCTGTCAAGTACGAAGTAAACAAAAAGGATTGTAGAAATATATACATTTTCAACGATTTCTAACCTCAAAGCCTATAAATATAGCCTATCATAGCCTACACTCATTTTACAACTCGGATACAAAAACAACCAAAGGTCCAGACATTGTAAGAAGTTTGTTTTGATTGAAGTTGTAAACATAACATCAAAGTATAATCTAGGGTAGGTTTTGTTAAAGTATTACAGATGATCAGCTGTTATAGCCTATGTTATTGACAGCTGCTCAATAACGTAAAATATGTCATTAAATGATGGTTATTTTACACGACCATGTGCTATACTATTTTATTACTAGCAGACGTACGCACTCTAACTTTTATAGGAGTTGATTTAATTAAAAAAGAAATAGAACACGGGCAAGCGTTCCGTACCGCTAAGCGTTCCGAATGTTTTGACATGGAGATATTATTAACAACGCATTACCACGTCATGAACTCGTTAACCATGTCGGCAATAAATTATAAGTTATGATGATGAAGCAGTGAAAAGAGGGGACGGCTCCCAAACACAGTATTACCATACGCCTTAGGAATGAAAAAATATTTATCATGACTTATTCACAAACTTTATATCAGCAGATTTGTCCTGTAAAATATATAAGTTCCCCAACACCAAAGTTTTTGTCAAAATTTTAGCTGCGTTATTTTTGGAAATAAGAGGAGGAATGGGAGGTACAAATATAAAAATTCTTGAAAAATTATGTAATGTCTTTAAATAAATCTATTTTTTATCGATACCAAATTACTGACTTAATATCAATTTTATCTAAGCCTTACTGTAGTTCCTCTTAGACATTAATTCTAATTTATCCTTTAGATATGTGACATTCTATCAATACAAAATTATCTAAAGTTCCAAACACTCGGTACAATTAGGCCATACCTTAGTACTGTATTTTGTTCCAAATTCGAAATGAAAATATCAAACGAGTTTTTATTTTAAAATATTTTTAACACGCTTCTATCAGTTTGACTGGTAACAATGTAAACAAATCTTGTAAGAGGTATTTGGCATTTTAACGATTGATTTGGATAGTTACTTTGATGGTAATATATGTTTCTAGTGATGGGTTTAAAAATTAAAGATGGCGTACGCGATATGGTGGATGAGTGCAATAAAGGCGTTGAGTAGGCAATTTGATTACGCGAAAATGTTCAAAATTACCATTACTAAACAAAAGTGCCTACTTCAATCAGTTAATTTTTTCAACCGTCTTTGTATGTTTTCGATTCACCGCTGAGCGTTAAACGATTAGGTTTCCTGACGCTACAGTCAAACATCTTGAAGGTATTTGTGCTCCTTTTAGTCTTGAGATAGTAAACGCATCCTTCACTGTTATGACACGAAACAAGAAGCCAACTGGAAAGAAGATGAGCAGTCAAAGACGCATCTTTGATGTGTATACAGTATTGTATATGAAACAACACACATGTTAGAAAAGAATAGGCTGACGGTTTAGAAAAAACAAAATCGAGAACATAGTGAGGAAGTGCATTCAGAAAAATATCTGTACATGTGTGAGTTAGATTGTATTCAAACAGGGGAAACCCATGCGTGCTTCGCACGCACACCACGTGATCGATCCGTGAGTAAAATAGGTGTTTGCAGCACTCTATATTGTAAGTGCGACATAATTTTGTTGGTACTATGACATAAACAATAAAAACTTGCTTACGATTTACTTTTTTAATTTGTAAAAAGAATCCTTTTGGTCATTTCTATTTTGAAAAAGTACCTACAATTTGGGTATTTCATTAAGCAGGCTACTCCAGTCTCAGAGAGAGAAATCATCCTATACGATATTATAAATAAATTAGTTTTTATAAAACCTTTCTTAACCCTGGAGTTAAACCCACATTAATTAAGAAAGCCTGCACTGTCTTTTAGTCCTTGTAATAAAAAAACACACACATCTATATATATAAAATTCAATGTATGTCCGTCTGTTTGTACGTTTGTCTGTTTGTATGTTTGTCCTTTATGCGTTACCAAACCGTCCATCCGATTGCTTTGAAATTTTGCATAGTAACACAGGTTAACCCTGGGAAGGTTTTAGGCCATTTACCGAAGTCCTATGACATTGGGGCTACGCCCCAGTGGCCCTCAAAGTTTCAATGTTAATCTTATGGAAGGTCAATCTTAAGGAAGAAGAAGAAAGATTTCTTTTGATTTTATCAGGGGCACAAAAAAACAGCTGTTCGTATGAAAAGCTTAAAACAGCTGATTTTGATCAACAACTGATTTGGATCAAAAACTGAATATAATTTTAGGTTAGACCTACAATGAACTAAAACACCAATTATTGGGCTAATTATTTAAGATATATAAAAGCCAAATACCACTCACTGACTGAACACTTAAAAAGAATACAATTACGTTAAAAAGACTGAAAATACCAACCACCACGGGCAACGCCGTACGGGTCAGCTAGTAATCAATAAAAACCATTATTATTTAAATATTTTTTTAATAAATAAATAAAATTAACATTAGCATGTCATTCTGTAATGTGTTCATACAAAAAATACTTACTCAAAACGTCTGCTAACTATTTAAGAATACAACGAAACGTCCCTGGAGGCGGCGCGCCCGGTCATTTCGACCGGGTTTCAATAAAAATGTTTAAGTTTTAGCGTAGACTTACTTTCATACCTTGCATACTTACAATGGTCTCGTTCACTACTTATTTCTATGCAAAACACTGAACGTACAGGAATTGAACGACTCGCTTAGTTGAAATGAGTAACGCGATGAAGCGCACTAGAACATTCAGACAAGGTCAGACAGAACTGAGAACCACAAACAAAATGTGAAGGAGATGAAATAACACAAGCAAAGGAATATGTGTGGAAGAAGCCATTGAAAGATATGTAAGGGGAGGAAAGCTAATTTCAACTAAGCTAAGACTTAAATAAAAAGTATTGAAGCCCGGTGGAAAAGACCGGGCGCGTTCGCTCCAGGGTTAAAGGTTTCTTCGCCGGATCAAGATAATCATCGGCAAGACATATTTTAGGCCAAGCTTAGTTAAACTATTCACATATGTCCGGGTTAATCCTAACCTAAAATGTTTCATTGATATTTTAAAAACACGTTTATTTGGCCAACCTCTTCAAATGTTTTCGATGTTTTAGTTATTAAAGGTATAAGAAACGATACAATAATTAATTGTATTTGGTAAATGATTTACAAATCAACTATTCGTAGACTGTTTTTATTTTCAGACAGTAAATACATTATCTAAATAGGAATCAACAATTTAATTACATATTAATTATCATCATGCATTAATTAACCCACAAACACTGCCTCTCAACCTATTTACAACACGTCCATACAATAGCATCCTTATATATTATTTCTCAAGGGTGTTTTTTGTCGCTAAGCGTTATCTCCCTTAATTCTTCATCAAAATAGACAAACAGCTTAAAATTCATGTTTTCATTACAAAAATTGACTAAAAAAACTTTAATATTTTACTTCATATGGTTCCTATTGAAAGGTGCCATCTATTGACAATCAGTTTAACTAACATGACAGCTGTTAGTTAGATAGTTCATATGATTCCTAATGAAAGACACCATCTGCGATATCTCCCTTAATTCTTCATCAAAATTAA
>JAGFPH010004737.1:24209-51893 GCA_018207615.1 Philaenus spumarius
AAGCATAACTTTAATGCTTATATTTCCCGCTATTGACGAAAAATAGACAAACAGCTTAAAATTCATGTTTTCGTTACAAAAATGTATTAAAAAAACCTGTATGTAATACTTTATATGGTTCCTAATGAAAGGTACCATCCATTAACAATCTGTTTAACTAAAATAACAGCTATTAGTTAGATTAGGGTGACCCGGATTGTCCCGGTTTTTTGTCATAAGATATGTTGTCCCGAAAACACGGATGCTCAAAAGTCTCGGAATTCAGTTTTAAATAGATTTAAATAAATTTTATATATTTTTTTTCATTCAGCTTGACGAAATACGACACGATAAAATGAAAAATGTGACGAAATATCAACAATTTGTTTGTATAGCCTACTATTGAAATGTTTGATCTCGATAAAAAATAAATGTGTGCATTTTGTGGAGACAATACGAACACCGACTTTGGTGGTTTAAAATCCCGTGCAACTACAAAATCGACTGTGTAGAATTTTATAACTACGCCTACGTCTCAAATAACAAAGCCATGATCAAGAAGGCTGGAAGCAGTGAAAAATTTCCCTTTTTCAAATAACAATCAACCCCATCTACAAACACTCAGTAATATTTAAAACTTATGTTTATTAAATTTTACTAAAAATTCTATGCTTTTAATATTTTAAAAAGAATAGGCCTGCAATTTTTGTAAATAATAGACTATAAATTAAATATCATTAATTAAACAGATATAGAAGTAAGCCATTGTACATTTTTTGTTTCTCGTTACTTTCTCCCCCTTATACGTAGTATATGGAGAAAGTATTGTTTTCGTCAAATTTTTCGAATTTTAATTTTTAGTGGAATAATCTGTTTTGGTGCTTCCTGAACCCAAAAAAGTGTTTTTTTGGTGATGTCTGTCCGTGTGTCTTTAAGGATGTGTACAGAGCTGGAGACCATACCAACCGTCCGATTTTGATGAAAGTTGGTATGTAGGTGTAGTTCTGGAATATCTCCAGGCGTTTTTTCATTTTTTCAAATTTTTGATTTTTAAGGGGTGTTACCCCCCAAAATGGCAAAAAAACGAGAAAAATCTAAATTTCTCAAAAACGGCTCTATCGATTTTGATAAAATTTGGCTTATTTGTAGGCCTTAATGTTAATGTACCCTACCATATGCAAAAAACCGAATCTTTCAAAAAAATCTCGTTTAGGTAATAATAATAATAATAATAATAATAATAACTGATTTTTGGGGGTTTTTGGCCTAAAAGGGAGTTGTTTTCAAAAATTGTCAAAACCTTTTTTCGTGCATCTATACAGATCTAATTTACATGTTTGGTGCAAATTTGTTCGAAATCGATCGAATAGTTTAAACAATAATAATAATAAAATAATATAATATGGATGTGTGTTACATGCATCTAATATTTTCCATGGTAACATTTTCCTACTTTTGCAATTCTAAATAACTACCTCCTACGCTACTCTTGGGAAGGTATAAAGTTTCAACTGGGAGAAAGTATGTGGCAGTTATGTGGTACCGTTTATTTTTATCAATAGTCTATAATCAGGCTAACAAAATGTATTTACGAAACATATATTTCTATAAAAATATTTTGTAATAATTTAAAACCTGGGTTGTACCCATGTGGGGGTGTACTTTTGTACCCGGCTGGTTGTGTCCCGGTTTTCTCCAGAAATTATTTGGTCACTCTAAGTTAGATGGTTTACATTCTATATGGAAGTCTAATCTATCACGCAAATCAAACAAACAAATGAAATCAACGTAAAGCGTTGTGAATCGTTATAAAGTGCTTATAAACCAAAGTAAATAAATAAATGTAACTAACTGAACTAAATCAGCGTATTAAATCAAATAAAATCTCCTAACTTGCGACATTTTCGCACGGGTCAGCTAGTTACACACTATTGTCTTAAAGACAGTCGTATAACATCGTGCTATAGCTTAAAAACACGTTGTAAACTGCACCTAACACACATTAAGTCTAAAGCCTACTCCTCTATCGATCCACTTGCCACAGAGAATGTCCATCCGCACAGCTGGACTTGTCAGGATTTTCCGTTTATTTTACCAAGCAAATACACAACTATCACGTTGTATGGGCATGGTGGATGTAATGCTCAATAAATGAAGGAGCAGGTAGGGCGGACGATTCAGAGGGGTTGATCTTCAAGGGTCGGTCACCCTTTAGACATATTGCTTGTCTTGCAAAAGTCTATTCGTATGAAAGCTATTCGAGCATAAATAATAAGCTACAAGTGCAATAATATGGGCTGTAGGTTGTAATATGATTGGATAACGATTCCCCTCTAGAAATGTCCGAAACGATTTATTCTTTCGCTATACGTTCTTGTCGTAAGAAACACAATGCGACGGGAAAAAAGATATTCCACACAAACTTCTGACAGGAACGAAAATTAATAAAGCGTTTGAGTTTAGAACAACCAAGCCGCTTGCCACATTGAACAACTGCGACAGAAAGTAAACGACTTCGTTTCTCCTTGTTAGCGAATTTCCAAAGGAAAAATGAGCTATTGCAGTGGCCCTTATGGTAAGGCCCAAGGTCGGGAGTAGCAAATGAGCACCGATCACGGTCCCCAGAACACGTTTTAGGGTGTCATTATGTATATGTAAGTGTATACATGTGTTTGCACTCTAGCAGCTGCATTTTAAGTCCGATTTGGTCCAACTTTCGTACACATGTTGGTTGTCTATGTCGCTCGGACGAGTTCGTTAGCCAAAAAATCCAAAAACCGCAAGCACGAGTTTTGACTGGAAGTAGCTTTTTTTGGAAATTTTTCCTACGAGAATAAATGTTTTTTAGAGTTTTTTCTACAAATATAAATGTAGGGTGTTATTCTGCACATTTTGTTTTTTTACACGTTCTTATAGCTCGCTTGGTTCCTCCAGAATAGATCAAAACGTGAAATACCATAAATAACCGGTTCAAAGCCATGTTGTGGATTCTGCCGTGGGGTTGGCGTGCGAAGCACGCTATGCATTGTGTATTGAAGACAATCCCAATATGCGGAATGGCGTGCGAAGCACGCAATGCATTTTGTATTGAAGATACTCCCAATATGCGGAATGGCGTGCGAAGCACGCAATGCTTTGTGTATTGAAGATACTCCCAATACGGGGGTTGGCGTGGTATTCAGTACCGTCGTGAGTAGACATATTTCCCAAATTGTTGGTTGAAACCCTCAAACATAGGCCTGTAAACTTAATTTTGGAAATTTGCTCAACTCACGTCAGCGGTTCAGCTGCGTGGTCGAATTTTTCTTACATTAGGAAGTATACCGTGAATATATTTATATTATTAGACTATTATAATTTGAAGCGAAAAACTGGTTTGGTCATCGTCGGCTGATGTTGTAGTATGAAGCATGTTTCTAAATGTAACATATAGAAACGAAAACATAATGGTAATTAAAACTTCAGTACCTAAATTAAATAAAACGTGGACAAACTTAACCACTTAAAACAGATACGACTAAAAATAATTAACAATGAAAAAAGAAATAAAACTATACAAATTATTTAACAAGAAAAAAGGGATTGCACCATAACCTCTAGCATTTATTGGCGCATAGTTGATTATATAAGTAGGCCTAAATCAAAAACACAGATCGATTTGGACGAAACTAACTATGCGTTTTTTAGACCAGGAAAATCGAATCTGAAATCGTTGTTTTAATTGCGTCTAATGGTGAGGATGAATATTTACTCGATATTCCTTTCATTCAATATATTTATTGTAGTTGCTCGTATTTTCTAAAATAACACTAAAATGTCGTAAGCAAATCATTATCTTACGTGGCGGGAATACATAATTATAGTAGAAGTGAGTATATTTTGTTTTTTATCGGAGTAAAAAAAAACAAACACCCTCTCAATCTGGCTGCGAGAGCATAAAGTCACTTCATCAAAGGTTACAGAATATCGATTTATCGACTCGACTTTGATGTATCGAATACTGAGCCGTTTACACGTTATGTGGTTTGTCATTTACGTCTCAGGATCACAGAGAGAGAGAGAGGATTGATTATTTCGTTGTGTGAGGGAAGAAGGGAAAACTAATAAGGCTAATGGTTTAAGCAGCTTGCTCTGTAACCGTATGTAGTATTGGTGCGGGAATTGCAAGTGTAATAAACTAGCTCAGCGAAATCTAGTAAGCATTCATCTTCAATTAAAAGTTTGCTTGTAACGGTTTAACTCAAATAGTACCAACCAGATTTTGTTAAAACTTTTCCTAATTTGTTGAGCTATTGTTTTAAAGGTTATCATCGCACCAAACATCGAGCATATAGCTTATTACTGTATTACTAAAATCTAAAAATAATTCTACCACGCAGCTGAACCGCTGACGTGAGTTGAGCAAATTTCCAAAATTAAGTTTATTGGCCTATGTTTTAGGGTTTCAACCAACAATTTGGGAAATTGGTCTATTCAAGACGGTGCTGAATAGCTGCAAAATGGTTCGCACGCCATTCCGCATAATGGAAGTATCTTCAATACACAAAGCATTGCGTGCTTCGCACGCCATTCCGCATGTTAGGAGTATCTTCAATACACAATGCATTGCGTGCTTCGCACTCCAACACCCATTTTGGGGGTCTCTTCAATATACAATGCATTGCGTGCTTCGCACGCCATTCCGAATATTGGGGGTGTCGTCAACACACAAAGCATTGCGTGCTTCGCACGCCAACCCCCATATTGGGAGTCTCTTAAATACACAATGCATTGCGTGCTTCGCACGCCAACCCCACGGTAAGATCGAACGCATGGCTTTGAACCGGGTACTTCTATGGCATTTTAAGTTTTGATCGATTTTGGGGGAACCAAGCGAGCTATAAGGTCGCGTAAAAAACAAAATGCGCAGAATAACATCGTACATTTATATTTGTAGAAAAAACTCAAAAACAAATTCATTCTCGTAGGAAAAATCTCAAAAAATAGTTACTTCCGGTCAAAAATCGCGCTTCCGATTGTTGGATTTTTTTGGCTAACGAACTCGTCCGAGCGACGTAGACAACCAACGTGTGCACGAAATTTGAACCAAATCGGACTTAAATGCGGCCGCTAGAGTGCGAACACATACATATGATTTTTAATGACACCCCAAAACATGTTCTGGGGACCATGTTCGGTGCTCATTTGCTACTCCCGACCTTGGGTCTTACCATAAGAGCAACTGCAATTGCTCATTTTTTCTATGGAAATTCGCTAATAAAAATTAGTAATAACTAAGGGACCTTGTAGTGTCTACATTTCCCAAGATAAAAACAAGATCTTTAGGTAGCCTACTATATAAAAGAAATTATAATTCGATCACACAGCTGATCCGCTGATAAGAGGTGAGCGAATTTCCAAAATTAAGTTTTTACGTTTTAGGGTTTCAAAAAAACTATTTTGGGAAATCGGTCGCTCGCAGCGGACAAACTAACGTACCCACGTCGACCTTGGGTCAGAAGATGCCCGACGATAAAGTCCATCACGTAGATTTGAACCGAGTACTTTTAAGGAATTTTACGTTTTGATAGATTTTGGAGAAACCGAACGGGCTATAAGGACGTATAAAATAATAAAATGTGCACACTAATTTCACATATATAATTTTTTTTAGATACAACCATAAAATCGTTTATTCTAGCAAGTAATATCTCAAAAATATTTGCTTTCGGTTGTTCAATGTTTTTGGCTAACAAACTCGTCCAAGCGACTTAGGAAACCAACGTCTGTACCAAATTTGGACCAAATCGGACGCAAAATTCGGCAGTTAGAGTGCGAACATACATATATATATTACAACGGTAAAAATCCGTTGTGGTTTCTGGATTTTCAGTTTTATAATTAATTTTGTATAATTGGATTTATCTAGGCCTACCGCGGGTTAGCATCGTATGTAGGGCACGCTTGACAAGTTGATTCGAGCGGTGCGTTATCTGCTAGAATGAACTGTTGAACCCTGACTTGTTCGAAATGGAATAGTAACGTAGAAAAATAGATCATGAATTCCTAGGGGAAACCAGAAATCCGGGAATAGTTGTATTTGGGGTGTTTTCGGGAAATGAATTACGCTAACCACGTACGTGCTTGCCGTAAAATTACGTATTCAAAAAATGATGTAATATTAACGTTATTAACATGTACAGTTTCGGGAAAATTTCAAAATTCCTCTAAGTTAAAAAACAAAAGGTGTTTTAGGCTTTAAAAGAGTAGGCCTAAAATAAACGTGTAGTAAAAAACGAAATTTGAAAAATGTAGAAAGTAGAGAAAATAAAAGGTTTGAACTCTAATAAAGAATACAAAGAGTATAATTTTTTTAAATATAACTTAAGGAAGTTATGAAGAATGAAATTTAGTAAAGGAAATTAAAGTAAAATTTTGAAATTTAATTAAATCTAAAGGGTGATAAATTTCACTCTTTTAAGGTTAAATAAAAAGTTAAATAAAAGTTTTTAATCAGTAAATAAAACAAAAATGGCATTAATTAATTAGATATTTAATGAAAATCTAGTATATGAAATAAATTCTGGGAAATTCATAAGCCCAAAAAAAGTGAAAAATCGTTAAACTCCCAAACAACAAAACCTGAAGAAAAACAAAAAAGATTATAATTACAATTATAATTGATATTGCGTAGGTCTACTTGTTGGAAATGTTCCAACCAGAGAATATTTCATTTTATGTTTTTGAAGAAGTTAAATAAATAAGTTTTTTTTTTTCAATATAAAAATCTTTTATTTGGTAAAATTACCTACTGTTCCAAAAACCCCGTTATTTTATGAATTATAGTTTAAGAATTACCACCGTGATAAATTATAAAAATATCACAAGCACAAAATAAGCATTTTACAAGGTTAGTTTCAGTGTACGCACTACTTAGAGATCAACGATCATTAAAATTAAATGCTTTTGTTCTCGCTGAGCTTGATTAAATTTAGATTCACTGGGAGTATAAAGTTAAAGTTTTCTTTTATTTAGTCAGAATATTTGGAAAACTGAATATTCGACACCCAGTTGGTTCACCTAGGCCTCATAAGAGAGATTGCCAAATAAATACTTCCAGTAGGCGGTATCAACTTATCCTGCAACAGTTGCTGTACAAAAAATAAGTCAAAGTTAAAGAATTCGCGTCCCAAAAAGAGGGACTCGAACGGTGTACAGTCGACTGTTGTAATATATATAATGTTTACTGAAATCCCAAAAACTGAGGACCATGATCGGTGGGGGTAGCTCATCTTTTCTATGGAAATTTGCTAATAGAGAGCTTAAATACAGAACATACTTATGTTAGACCAATGTTAACCTATGTTTAGAAAAATGTTTAAATATACAGTACCACTGCGTACGTTATAGACAACTTCCTAAAATTTGAGTTTTTAAATTTTTTGTCACCTAATAAAGAGTTTTTAGCCAACATAAATAGGTCAATACTGAAGCAAAAACCCCAAATGACGTATGCTATATAGTTCGACATAGAACAGAGTAGATAAGCATTGACGTATGGTGTACGTTAGTGCTCTGAAGTGTTAATATGTTAAACGCTTAGATATTGGCGTATTAAAATGTTCTAAAATTATTTATTAAAACATGTTATTAATTGAGCGTTTCATTTATGTTTAGTTTTTTTTCTGTAAACCAATTGTAAAAAGCCCTGCTATTTACATCGCCTATTGTTTACGCCTATTGATAGCATTAAAAATATAGGGTGCACCTGAACCACCTCCTCTTTTGAAAATCTACAATTTCTAAACGAAATAATTATTTCGCTAAACATTTCGAATTATAACTGCTTATTAGAGAATTTCCATAGGAAAAATGAGCTATTGCAGTGGCCCTTATGGTAAGACCCAAGGTCGGGAGTAGCAAATGAGCACCGATCATGGTCCCCAGAACACGTTTTGGGGTGACATTAAAGTCATATCTATATATATATGTGTTCGCACTCTAGCGGCCGCATTTTAAGTCCGATTTGGTCCAGATTTGGTACACATGTTGTTTGTCTATGTCGCTCGGACGAGTTCGAAAGTACGTTTTTTGATCGTAAGTAACTATTTTTTTAGATTCTTACTACGAGAATAAATGTGTTTTAGAGCTGTTTCTACAAATATAAATGTAGGATGTTATTCTGCACATTTTGTATTTTTACGCGACCTTATAGCTCGCTTGGTTCCCCCAAAATCGATCAAAAAGTAAAATACCTGGTCCAAAGCCACGTGGGGGTTTTTTACCTTCTCATCCGAGGCCGACGGGCGAGTTTTTACGCTGCAAGTGAAGCGAAGCTCAAAATGGGGATTTTACCCAACGGTTCAGTTTTTACTTTGCGAGCAAAGCGAATCAGTCCACAACCCGAGGCCACAAGATCGAGGTACAAACTCACGAGTGTAAAGAAGCTGGAGACTTAGGCGCAAACAAATTCTACTAATATATTTCGTACAAACAGGCAGCGATACAGCACCGTTGTGTCCCAAATTGTTGGTTGAAACCCTAAAACATAAGCCTATAAAGTTAATTTTGGAAATTTGCTTAACTAACGTCAGCGGTTCAGCTGCGTGGTAGAATTATTATATAATTAAAACAGCTTGAGTGCTGGAATTAAAACGTTCTCCAGCTTTCCAACAAATGAATGGAATGTTTGTTAAAGTTTCATTAAAATCGGATGAGTATTTACTGAGATAAAACAAGACAAAAAACCTAAAATGTTTCCTCTTTACAATATTAAGATTAGTATAGAACGTATTGATAGCGTTGTACACAACACGCAACCAACTATTCGTATACACTTTTGTTTACTAATCGTAAATTTCAATGTAGATTTAATACATTGTATGATAAATAGGGAACTAGGCCACTAAAAATAAACATCGCAGCGTTTTAGTTCGCTGATAAGCGTTCTGCAGACTACAACAAAGTAGCAAACTCGGTTTCTTATCTTTGACAGTACAAACTTGTTGTTTATGAATCATAGATTAACTGATTAGAAAAGCAAAGCAAGCAGGATATATCTCGAGGAGCAACAAGTCTATCAGACGGAACACTCGAACTCGTCTGGGCTCCTTTAATTAAGTTTTATTACGGGAAAGTTTCAGATTCAAGAAGTATGCATATTGGAGGAAAGTTCGCCTCGCTATCTCGTTACTGGGGCTGGTTGATTAAACAACTTCGGACAAATTTTGATTATTAAAACTATTTTCATATTAGTTTCGCGGTTTATAAATCTGAAATATTTTCGCTGTTGTTTTCTTACGAGGGGTTTTCGATTAATAATTTCAAATCGATTTACGTGTTTGCGGTATTTAGGTCATTTTTAATTAATTCATAATTAAACCTTATTGGTCTTGTGACTTCTTGTCGAACTTTCTAGAACATGTTTCGGAGCCGTAACTTCATCTACAGGCTTACAATAAATCTCTGAGAGGTCGACGCACGTTAAAACATAAGTGGACACAATAAATTACTTGATAAAAGGACGGTTCAACAATGTCCTGTAAGAGAGTTGATTGATCAATTTCTGTAGAGTATTATTAAAGTGTACTCGGTTTTAAGACCTGATGAGGGAATTACGGTTCCGAAACCAGTCATCATAGAACGTTCGACAAAAGTCACAAGACGAATCAATAAAGTCAGTTTTTATCATACTGCCTTATAAACTGATGCATGTGTTACGGAACTTAAAGTGTAACCATTCACTACTTGCTCAAGAAGTCAGCTGATTCAATAACCAGCTGTCGGTACTAGGACTTAAACATATTTTATTGTACTAGGATCAAAAGGTTTTGTAAGTAAACACTGCATTGCGGTGCTTTAAAATTACATAAGCTGTAACTTCAAAAGGTTCAGCTGTTTTACAACAGACAGTAGCACTGTCGCGCATAGGTTAAATCCCCTATAAAATATGTAGGCAAATTAATAATTTAATTTAATTAATAAGGTGTCCGTTTGATTCTAGTGCAGTGTGATAAAAAGTATCGTTCGTAACTTGTGCCTAAATTGGATTTTGGTGCTTGATCTCTTAAAAAAGAGGTCTTTAGAGTTCTAATTTCGCCCTAAATAGATGTCAATATTCATTATCCTTTCAGCTCATTATGACGTACACCGAGCGTCAATGCATTTCTATTGTAACTGTGCTACGAGGAACTCTATAAGTCCTTTTGAGGTTTTACATAAATATCGTAGTAAAATGTTGTAAAATAATTGGAAGCCAAAGAACAGGTGACTAGTCATATCTTGTTAGCATTAAATCGAGCCAACAACTGTTTGCTTTACTTCCGCCTTCTTACCACAAACACCTAAGTATGATTTGTGGTCTTTAAGCTATAAGTTTAAAGGTTAATTCATCCCCATTCCTTCAAGAAAAATCCGATAAAATAAGATGACGGCACCAAACACACTATAAACTTTACACACCAAGAATGAAAAACACATTTTATATAACATTTCACAACAGTTTAGATTCACTATTTTGTTTTATTGTAATACTTATATATCCTCGGGATTTCACCATTTTAGCAGCAGTACTTTGTGAAAGGGGTTTTGAACAAAGTTTTTAAAAAAATTCTTAAAAATGCCATATCACAAAATTCGAAAAAAAAACGTATTTACATCTTTAGATAAAACCCTTTTAAACAATACCACAAACGAACTCGTACAATATTTGGGAGTAGGGAGGGGGGTATTATTATTACTTAATTTGTCACCCCCCCCCCCCTTCCATTAACATGCTGTATAACTGCGTCAATTTGCACTGTAATATATTTATATGTTCTGGAGAAAATTGCAAAAAAGAGACTATTGAAAGAAACTATACAATAAAAACGTAAGTAACTAGCACAAAGCGCGAAAAATCGCACTTGAAAGTTTTTAAATTAAATTTATTGTTTCATAAAAACATATTAATCAGAGTTTGATTACTGCCTGTTCCAAATTTTCACTTATAAAATTATTTGTCTTGCTTTAATTCGGGCGAAGTTGGATAAAACAGGTAGAATTAAATAATTATACCCTCGCTTTGCGTCTTATCTTATCATTCCAAAAATACATAATTTACAGTTACTCTGTTCTAAACAGAAATAATCTCAAATATCCGTTTTTTCCCAGGTTTTCAACTCATGGGAAACTATTACTGTACACATTCCCGGCCATACTCATTAACCATGCTACCCCATGGACCAAAACGATATAGAGATTAGCATTTTAATTTGCGAAACCTAAAAAAGTGCCAAATTGTAACAAAAAAATCAGCACCGCGATCTTTAAAATACAGCAGCGAAAGATGTTCACTTCTTCAGCCACGCATGACCGTTTCCGGTCGCCAATTTGATTGTTTCCGGTGCGTTATCTCCAAAACGAGAAGGCGTGAATTGTTTGTGCCGATCGCTGATTGGTTCTTCCGGTGATGTTATCGCGAGATCATCCGAAGAGGTTAACATGCCTACTGTTCGGTTCACTTGTAATTTCCTGCAGTTAATTGGCTACAGCTGTTTTTGACGTTTCTGGAATGTTTGGATTTGTTGCGTGAAATTCGGACGGAAGTGAAACGTGTCTACACTACGCGGATCAAATTTCCCACTCCGATTGTTGTAAATGTTATTTAACTTTAACAAGATGCAATTCGTGTTTAGTTTGTAAGGAAATAAACGGTACCAGAAACTGGCACATACTTTCTCACAAACGTATTTTAATTATTAAACAGATTCACTGTGACTTTATAATTGTATTAAAGTAGGAGACTGAATAAGTTAAAGTAGGAGGGTAACTAATATTATTATTATTAAAACCATTCGATCCATTTCGAACAAATGCGTACCAAATATGTCAATTAGGCCAGTATGGACGCACGAAAAAAGGTTTTGGAAATTGTTGAAGAACAACCCTTTTTTCCAAAAATCAGTTATTATTATTATTAGCAGCTAAACGAGCATTTTTAGAAAGATACAATTTTTTTGCATAGCCTATGGTAGCGTACTTTAAGGGCTACAAACAAATAAGCCAAATGTTATCAAAATTGTTAGGGCCGTTTATTATAAAAAAATAAGAACTGTTTTTTTGGGGTTTTTCTAGCCAAAAAGGGGGTTGTTTTTCAAAAGTTTTCAAAACCGTTTTTCGTGCATCTATACAGGCCTAATTGACATATTTGGTGCAAATTTGTTCCAAATCGATAGAATATTTTTCTCTCTAGCTTTGTAGAGACATACACAAACAGGCAGACATTTTGTAAAAACCACTTTTTTGGACTCAGGGGTTTCAAAACGGATATTACCACAAAAATCTCAACATCGATTTTTACTTTCTCCACCCTATACGTAGTATATGGAGAAACTATTGTTTTCGTAAAAATGTTCGAATTTGAATTTTCAGTTGAATTATCTGTTTTGGTGCTCCCAGAACCCCCAAAAATTGTTTAGTGCAATTATCTGTGTTGGTGCTCCCTGAACACAAAAATATTTTTAGTGGAATTTTTTGTTTTGGTGCTCCCTGAACCCAAAAAAAGTGTTTTTATAGTGGTGTCTGTCTGTATGTATACACGACCAGAGAGGACACTATTAGTCCGATTTTCATGAAATTTGGTATGTAGGTACTAAACCCTATATCTCGAGGCGTTTTTTTCATTTTTTGGAATTTTTAATTTTCAAGGGTAATTTACCCCTAAAAACCCATAAAAAACGACAAAAATGCAAATTTCTCAAAAACGGCTCTAACGATTTTGATCAAATTTTCAGTATTTATAGTGCTTAAGATGCCAAACAAAATGACACCACCCGCTTTTATCAAAACTTCGGCGTTTTATAATTATGGGGAAATGTTTTAAAATAAACAAGTTTGTGTTGTCAATCTAGCATCGCGGCGGCGGCCGCACGGGGTAGCACCACGGTAGCGAGCACGGCCAGTAATTCAAAGGTCGCGCGATCGAATCCCGCCTGGGACAATAATGTTTTTATACGATTGACGTAGGTAGAATATTATTTTTTTGTTTTTTTCTAAAAAGTAGTAAATAAAATGATTAAAAACAATATTATTTTTACTATAGTAAGTTGGGAGAAAGTTTGTGTCACTCAACTGATACCGTTTATTTTTTTTTCATTCTGTTTGTGCATAGCTAAGATCTTTTGACATCTCAACTTTAGCATTCCAGTTTTGTGCTCCATTTTATTAACGAATTTCCATAGGAAAGATAAGCGATTACAGTTACTCTGTGAGAATTAAGGTTGGGAGCGGTCAATGAGCACCGAACAAGGTCCATAGAACACTTTTTGGGATGTCATTAATTGTACATATATATATATATATATATATATATATATATATATATATATATATCTGTTCGCAATCTAACGGCCGCATTTTACGTACGATTTGGCCCAAATTTGCTACACATATTGGAAGTCGCTCGGACGAGTTCGTTATCCAAAATATCCAACAACCGGATGCACGTTTTTTGACAGGAAATAGAGATTTTTCGTGCTAGAATAAAACTTTTTCGGTGTTTATCTAAAAAAATAAATAGAGGATATTATTCTGCACATTTTGTTTTTTTTTACACGACCTTATAGCCCATCTGGTTCCCCAAAAATCGATTAAAACGTAAAATACCGTGCAAACACTCGCTTCAAGTCCAACGAAGCGAGTTTTTCCGCTGCGAACGAAGCGGCCCCTAATCCAAGGCCGCAAGGTCGAGGGGCAAACTCACAGAGCTAGTTTTTCCGCTGTGAGCGTAACGAAACAGCGCGTGAGCCACGCTGAAGGCTGATGTGCGAAGAAATTCTAATAATATATTTCGTACAAGTAGGCATCTATTAAGCGCCTACCAATGCTCCAAATAGTTGGTAGAACCAAACATATAAACTTAATATTGGAAATTCGCTTTACTCTTCGAATTATTCTTTTTTTTTTAGGTTATACAAGAACTCTAGATTTATTAGAACAGTGCTGATGCATAAAAAAAAAAATTAACAGCATGAGACCTACTGGAAGAGGAGCAAAATATTGTCCGAATGACGGGAAAAATAAATTGGACTCGACAAAATGGAGAAGGGGTGAATTTTTAGGGGTTGAAAGTGGTATTTCACGGTTTTTCGCAATTTGCAACGAAAGTTGACCTCCTATCGAAAAATGTTAAATATAAAAGTTGTTGATAATAAAAGGATCTACAACTTTTGTATCTAACATTTTTCCACATAACCTCAAATTGCTGAAGCTGTTATTGCAGTAGAAACATTTCCAACTTCTGGGTATCTATCAAAAACTATGCAAGTGTTAGATGCGTAATTGTTTCACACATACTGCAGATACTTGTTGCTGATTTCTTAAATTTAAAAACCATATTTACCCCCAAAAATTAACCTCATTTCGCCCTTCTATCATAATCAAATCCTTATTTATGTCCTTGTTTATTCTTTGTAGCCCTACCTATTAAGGTAACATGAAATTAATATTTTCGAAAGGTTTCAACTGTTAATTTCAATAGTTTTAATAAATAAATATGAGTTTAGAACAAAAATGTAAAAAAAAAATGATTTTTGAAAATCTGTTTTTTCATTTTATGGCGTTTTCTCGAAAATGTTTCCATAGTAGTGCTACTCTTATTTTACATAATCTAAAAGTAGATGCTTTAATGGGAAAAATGCCGGCTGGTGAGCTTGAAAAGACAAACTTTATCGGTGAAACTTTTCAGTTGAAAATGAGGTATTTTTTCCGGAATTTGTCGAAAAAAAAGAAAAGTCTGTATTTTGCTACAAAAAAAAATACGGCTAACTTGAAACATAATAAGTTATATTTTCACCAAATTTCGTGAAAAAACATAAATTTTTGCACGAAAAAAAATAAAAAACTGAAAAATTGGTTTTTCCGATTTTTCCGGAAAATTTGAGGTTATGTGGAAAAATGTTAGATACAAAAGTTGTAGATCTTTTTATTATCAACAACTTTGATATTTAACTTTTTTCGATAGGAGGTCAACTTTCGTTGCAAATTGCGAAAAACCGTGAAATAACATTTCAACCCCAAAAAATTCACCCCTTCTCCATTTTGTCGACTCCAATTTATTTTCCCCGTCATTCGGGCAATATTTAGCTCCTCTTCTAGTAGGTCTCATGCTGTTAATTTTTTTTTTTAGTTTTTATATTTTTTGGCGTCCATCAGCACTGGTCTATTATGTACGTTTTCCCTTTAGTTTATGAGTGTGTTCGCTTTAGTTTTTCGCTTGCTTACGAGAGTCAAAGAGTTCAAATAACTCTTAAACAAAACAATCAACATTTTTGAAATACAGGAATTACGATAGCTTTTTGAGATATTGCGACGTAAGCCCAAAACTGGTTACCTTCCTGGAAAACCGGTTACCGTAATTTATTATTCCTTATTTTGTATTACTTCTTGTTATGTTGATTTCACTCACGAGTCTTTTCAAATAAATACATAGGTTTAGTTTTACTGTGCCGATGTAGGCCTACTAAGTCCATTCCTAACAGCCCGCCCGCCTCCGATATCACCAATGTCAACATTTACTTGGTTTATAGTCTCATTACTTGCAGGAATTTCATAGATAAATAAAATATCATCCAAATCGAAACGATTTTAGTAACAATTAATCTATAGGATGATTCTTAAACAATGTAAATATTTATAAGGAATTTTTTTTTTCATTTTCTGGGAGATGACACAGAAATTACTAAACTTACTAAAAAAAACTTCCACTGATGGATAATTTAGACTTCTTTGAACAACATAAATTCAGTCCTTTTTATAACATTTAATCTATACATAATTAATGTGCTAGGGGTTATTTTGTGAGTAGAACTCCTCCTAGAGTTTTTAACCGATTTTGATGTTTTTGGTGTCATTTTACAGAGCTCACTCTGAAGTTGTGCTTCCCTTAAAATGAGCTCAATGTATGTTAAGGGCTTCGCCCCAGTGGCCCTCAAAGTAGCCATGTTAATCTTATGGAAGGTCAATTTTAAGGAAGAAGAAGAAAGATTTCTTTTGATTTTATCAGGGGCACAAAAAACAGCTGTTCGTATGAAAAGCTTAAAACAGCTGATTTTGATCAACAGCTGATTTGGATCAAACACTGAATATAATTTTAGGTTAGGTAAATCAAGCAATAGCGAAGCATTGCCCGGTCCACTAGTTTTAGAATTAAATTAAACACTTCTTACAGGAGGTTTTGTACGAATGAGGTTGTCGTTGCTAGTCAACTAATAAACATTATAATTAATTCACAGCTGGCTGGGTTCATTAGTTTAACACAATAATAACACAGTCAGAGATTTTGAATATAATTGGATTATTTTATAATTACATATGTTTTCTCTTACAGGAGGTTGTGTACACATTTTGTTGTGGTAACCAAGGCAACCATTAAATATTAATACACAGATGACTGTGTCCATCGGTTTGAACACAGACTAACTAACAAAGGCATTTGGAAAATAATCCCGATCAAATGAATTTAATATAAATTAACTAAATACATATACCGTGTTCCGAGGTGACATTGATTTGATTCTGTTTGAACCCAAAACATCAATTAATTTAATTCAAACATGGAATTTTTAATGTAGTAAGATTATTCGATCTATAAATATAAATAAAATTGAAGTGGCTGTTTGTGATTTCAAAATATAGGCTTTTTTCTAAGATCATTTTAATAAGGCACACATTACCAAAACCAAAACACACATTTATTAATGTTTTGTCGGTCTGTCTGTTTGTCCGGGCTGAACCGATTTTGACGAAACTTTCATTAACGTAGATGAAATAAAACAATAACACAAAATCTCACAACAAATACGTTTAATAAATCAAACGCGTTTCAACGACAAAGTCGCCATCCTCAGTGATAAAGCTACAAAAGCCACTGAGGACTTAACATGTAGAGGACTTTTCAGAGGATGTTTTGGGCTACTTTTTATTCAGGAAATATTTTAAATTATTCATAAAAATGTAGACATTATAAACACAATTATGGATTTTGTGGACAAATGTTGGGGGTATTGCTTGTCTATTTCGATCTATGTTTTACATTATGTCACAGCTTTCTCCACACCACCCGTCTTAGATCCAAGTGCCTCTGTCCTAATCAATAATAATTTCCGTACAATTCCTATAAAACAATTTAAAACATTTAAAAACTATAAACAAAATTTGGGATTTTATGAACAAATGTTTGGGATAGTGAGTGTATCTTTCGACCTCTTTGTTATATTTTGTACAATTCATAAAATCCTAATTTAACTGAAACCTGAAATTTAACAAAAATTTACTTAGCACCTTTTGGAATCCACCTCTTCAATTCATAAAAATGTAAAAATTATGAACAAAATTAGGGATTTTGTGGACAAATGTTGGGAGGTACTGCGTGTCTATTCCGATCTATTAAAACATTGAACAAATTTTAAACAAAATTAGGGATTTTGTGGACAAATGTTGGGGGGTACTGCGTGTCTATTCCGATCTATTAAAACATTGAACAAATTTTAAACAAAATGAGGGATTTTGTGGATAAATGTTGGGGATAGTGTGTGTATATCATCGACCACATAAGACCAATAGATGGATCATAGCTAGTCGGCCGGTGAAGCCGAGCTGTCCGCCTGACCCAGACAAGATGGCGGCGGATAGGCATGACTCATCCTAGACGCGAGCGTCAACGCCAGTAGCTTTAGCCTTTGCTATTGTCATTCGCACAGGGAACCTGCCGAGATCGCTAACATAACCTCACTGTAATCACCAATAAAAAGAACTATATTATTAAATTTTGAACACAAAGAAAATTAAAATCTTTTCATGTTATTAGGCTATATACAACTATGTGATTTGATTCTATCCAATATTATATTCTTTGCTCGATTAGTGTTCACATACTATAGATTTTCAACTTTTACTACTTTACATTGTAAAAATAAACTTTTAAAACATATTTTTTCATTGTCTTTATGTCCTATACTTTTTCAATATAACATTAATATACGACAATTTCAGGTAATGTAAGAAAAGATTTTATTTTCAAAGTATTTTCGGATCTCTGCCCACTTAATTTTAATATTATGTCAATAGATACTAAACAATTTGTATTAAATAATGCCAGGCTTAATTAATGCTTTTCAGTACAATCAATATTTCTAGTCCACTAATTAAAAATTTATGACAATATCTAAAATTAAAAAAATAAATTGAGACGCCATAAAATATTAAACGGTATTCCAGGAATGGAACCTTTCCCGTTAAAGTACCAGACACTAACAAAAACTAAACTTTGTTTATTGATATAGTATTAGTAATATACTAGTTATCACAAAAATGTCATTACAGTAGTTGTTAATACAAATATACATGCAATATCTACAACGAATTTGCCATACCAACACTTGCAGGTCGATGGGCGGAACGCTCTTTCCGCCGCGGCAAAACTTTTTAACTTTAACCGAGTTATCTACGAAACTAAAGGAGCAAATTAAAAAAAAAATAGGATTAGGAAAATTCAGTTCTAAGACCACAATTTCCACCGTTTTTTAACGTACCTGACCAAAAAATAAAAAAAAGTAGTAGCAATCGAACTTTTTTATGTCATGATTAAAAAATGTATATAAAAAGTTAAAGTTATTTTTGTGTTAAAAAGGCTAAAGTAGTGTTATTTGATTTTTAATTCCTTTCATTAGCACCCACAACTTGTCAACTTTACACTTGCGAAGTTTCAAAATTTTAACTTTACTCTAAGTATGTTTAATCACAGGTTGAGTGAAACGAGAGCATTGGCATAATTCAAAGTTGAGAGCGCCGTTTGTGTCTTTCTGACCCAGACAAGATGGCCGACCTGGCTTCACCCGCTATAGTGTTAGCTTTATATGCATGCTCCATCTATTGGTCTTATGTGGTCGATTGTGTATATTTCGTCCTCCGTCTTGTATTTTGTACAGTTCACAACTAACCCCACTACCCAATCGTTGGTCTTCTGGCAATATCTCGTAACGCACAGTTACCATTTTTTCAGCATACAAAATACCTTCCCAAATATGTATGCTTGATGATGCAAGTGCTTCTGTCCTAATCAATGATCATTTCCGTAAAAATAACACAATACACAATAATATGTTTGCATTAGCATAACCATGTCACCGCAGAAGTTGTCGAGCGAAGCGAGCAGGGGCAGGGCACCTAGTGTTGAAATAAAGTTGTCTATGCAAAGGAAATTCCCTAGAATTTTTACCTACGTGAGACTTACTACTTGAAATAACCACGTTTTGGTTAAAATTAATTTTCCCAAATTGTACACTGCCCAATTGAATTTTTACTTTCTCCATCCTATACGTAGTAGGCCTATATGGAGAAAGTATTGTTTTCGTCCAAATTTTCGAATTTGAATTTTTAGTGGAATTATCTGTTTTGGTGCTCCCTGAACCCCAACAAATTTTTTAGTGGAATTATCTGTGTTGGTGCTCCATGAACCCAAAAATATGTTTAGAGGAATTATTTGTTTTGGTGATCCCTGAACCCAAAAAAGTGTGTGTTTTTTTGTGATGTCTGTCCGTGTGTCTGTTAGGATGTGTTCAGAGCTGGAGACCATACCAACGGTCCGATTTTGATGAAATTTGGTATGTAGGTGTAGTTCTGGAATATCTCCAGGCATTTTTTAAATTTTTTCAAATTTTTAGTTTTTAAGGGGTTTTAAAATGGTCAAAAAAACGACGAGAAAATCGAAATTTCTCAAAAGCGGCCTTAACGATTTTGATAAAATTTGGCTTATTTGTAGCCCTTAATGTACCCTACCATATACAAAAAACCGGATCTTTCTAAAAATTCCTTTTTAGGTAATAATAATAATAACTGATTTTTGGATGTATTTGGCCAAAATTGGGGTTGTTTTTCCAAATTTTCAAAATATTTTTTCGTGCATCCATACAGGACTAATTGACATGTTTGGTGCAAATTTGTTCGAAATCGATCGAATAGTTTTAATAATAATATTATAATACAGTAATATAATATGGATGTGTGTTACATATCTAATATTTTCCATGGTATGTCCTACTTTTGCAAATCTAAATAACCACCTTCTATGCTACTCTTGGGAAGGTACAAAGTTTCAACTGGGAGAAAGTATGTGGCAGTTATCTGGTACCATTTATTACAAATTATTAAACAAAATCATAATATGAAGGTTTTTATAAGAGGGTTTTAAATAAAATTATTCCCGACATATGGATTAGTGTTTCATAATATAGTTCATTAGTATTTCTGTATTCACAGGCTACTTTAAATTACCCTACTTCTCTAAAAAAAACGCGAGAGTGGGAGGAATTTCAAAATAAAAACGAGAATGAACACATTTCCCGCGCACCACCTAGCTTTAATATTGTGGTTTTCCATTCACAGTTCTACACGGCGATGTTTAACAAAGAACACGATGATGTTATCCGATCACCAATATACCTGGCCTAGACTATAGGCAACCTAACCTGTCATTTCCGATTAGTTTTAAGAGATCCCAGCAGGGTGCACTCTTCGTATACCATCTGCCGTCTGCCCATGCATCGTGCCTTTAAAGTACCGGTCATTTAACACAATTATTATGGGTTCCTTTATGTAACAACCGTTCTAAAAACATCAACAGGTAATATTGTAAAAATAAGTTCACGATCTTTAAAAATCTTGCAAGGGTTGTGTTACAGTATATCATTTAAATACAAAAAAGAAATAAGTTATGGCAAGAGTGGTGATATTAACTTGATACAATATATGATATATTCTTTATTCTTTATCTACGACTTACCAATTATATTATATTCTACGGGTTGTTCGAACAGTTAGAGATTATTTACCAAATGTAGGAAAAAGACTCCAGGCAAAAATATTTCTTAAAGACGGACAAAGAGTCTGTGCCTTTCCTAATTGACAGCTAGATTCTCTGACCCCCTCTACGCTTGTACCTAACCTAACAAATCTGTTAATCTGTTTCGTGGTATTATTAGAATAAACATTTCGTGTTGTCGTTGGTTTTTTCATTAAGGCTCTTCTTTACCTTGAAGAAAACTCCCGAGTGTACAGTATGATTTCAATGCAAAAGGCCTGACTCAAGCCGCAAAATCGTTGAAACATGTATTCGTAATACCGTGTTTCGGATTCTATTTATAAACTAATAATCTGGGAAACTACTTTAAGTTATAAAGAAGGCTTTATATTTTTTACGTGTTACCTTAAAATATGGAAATTATTGCTTAAAACTCCCAAAACATGCATTAAAAATAATCGATTTTTACTCATTTAAACTGTTGATTAAAAGGAATTGCCGAAGATTTCTTTCAATTATGAGATATAAGACAAAAGCACAAAGCCTTTAAGAACAATTTAAGATGTTTGACAACTTTTTAGGTTGAAAAACGGCATCCGAATCACGGTAATACGACGTGCATATTTTTTCTGTTTTACGCAAGGTATAGAAGACCCTTAAGAGGAGCTAAGAGGTATGACTAAAAAGTTCGGTGAATGGTATGATAAAAACAGAATGTACATTAGAGATACCTTTATTGGTCTTCAAAATACTCTCCACCAGTCACAACGCCCGTCTGACAACGTTCGTATAGCGCCTCAAAACTCCAACATCTTCATGTAGAATCGTTTTCAGAATTACCGTCTCTTGGTTCGGAATCTCTTCGACATCCGCAACCTTCAAGGCCTTCTTAAGACGTGGGAACAAAAACAAAATTAGCAGGCGCCATATCAGGAGAGTAAAGTGGGTGTTGCAAAACTGTCACGCCAAGCTGAGTCAAAAATTGACGTACAACGATGCTGGTATGGGATGGTGCATTGTCATGCAGTAGAATCCAATATTCGATCTGGAACATTTGTGGCCTAACACGCCGGATGCGCTGCGACAAAAGTTTGAGAACCTTCAAGTAGAATGCACCATTCACCGTTTGGCCAGCAGGAACGAATTCCTTGTGGATGATTCCTTCTTTGTCAAAAAATGTGATCAAAATGGTCTTCACTTTATCCTGGGGAAGAAGGTAACCGCTATTCCATTGATTGTCTTTTTGTTTTGGTCGTACTGGTAACACCAAGTCTCGTCTCCTGTGACAATGGAACCCAGAAAAGTCGAAACCCGTATACATTTCGTGAAACCACCACTGACCTCAAAACGTCTTATATAATGTGGGCCACAAATCTTGCGATTGCCCAATTCTTTATGGATGATGGGCCCCACTGTGTCTTTGCTAATATCCACTTTTTCTGCTGTTAATCGCAGAGTCAACCGCCGATCTTTTATTAGCATCGCTCTCACACGTTCAATGTTTTCAGGCTTCCTGCTTCTGGATGGTCGTCCCGAACACGGTTTCTCCTCCACCGATTCTTGGCCAGCGCGAAAGCGTACAAACCAATCGTACACGCTTTTCCTACTCACAGTTCACCAACATCTCATGTGTTTCTGTCGTCGAAATACCCAATTTGAACCAGAACTTAATTTTGTGTCGTTGCTCCGTGGCTTTTCGACGCACACTACTCGGAACACTCTGTTCCAATGACTGTAAAAGAACTGCAATAGAAGTCTCGCTTAATTCTCGACAGATGGCAGGTCCAGACATGTTCATGCCAGCGTACGCACGCACGCGCGCTGTTTCAAGCGTTGAATACCGATACAGTATATTAGACCATTCACTGAACTTTTTAGACAGACCTCGTAAATTTTATCACCAACCCTTTCATACACATGTTAAAATATCTTCCTCCAAAGAGGACTAAGAGTCTGCATCTTTGTTAAATGACAGCCGCACTGTTCATCCTCATACTGATAGCATACTCGGTGTTCCTTCAAACATATTGTTGGTTTAAAACAAACAAATATCCTTTGGGGAACGATACTAACTTAGCCCAAAGTATCTTTTGAAGCAATCGGAAATTTTGAGTGTCCCCTAAAAATGGGGGATTTTAGGGACAACTCAATCGACATAAAGTTGATAATAGCCTATCTAGAAAAGGACGAATTTTTAGAAAACATTTCACGAAACAAAAAAGGTTTATTTCAAAGTGCTTGACCTAAAATATTGCTTCCAAATCGATTTCGTAAATTTTAAGTCGACTCCTAGATCTTTAAAATTTTGTAAAAAATAAAATTTACGAAATCGTAAAAGCAATATTTTAGGTCAAGCACTTTGAAATAAACATTTTTTGTCTCTTGAATTTTTTTCTAAAAACTCTCCCTTTTCGAGATATTAGCAACTGTATGTCGATTTATTTCACCACGTTTAGGGCCGCCATTTTGTTTTGGGTGGTCCGATTTTTATTTTCTTTACACCATTTTCCTAGTCTTAAAAAGACTTTTAAAACAAGGTATCACATGACCATACTTCCCATTTAAAAATTTTGAGTTGCTCCCAAAATCCTCCATTTTTATGGGACACTCAAAATTTCCGATTGCTTCAAAAGATACTTGGGTCTAAGTTAGTATCGTTCCCGAAAGGATATTTGTTTGTTTTAACAAACACAAAAGTAAAAGTGTGGGGGGGGGGACTTTTAAGAAACCTGGTACAGTATATGTTATTTCTAATGTCAAAATTCGTATTTTTTAACTAATACAAATATTGTGATTAATAAGGTACAAGCGGAAATGATTTTCAACCGACGTCTGGCAGCATAATCATTTTACGATAAAACACGTTGCTGGCTTAAAATTTAGTTTTATAAATACCTACGGTGATTAAATGAAAACGAATTTTCTCTTTCAAAATGTTTGCATTCAAATATTGTACACAAAGAGGTTTGTAAATACATTCAAACTAATAAACTCTCTTTGTTATATGCTGTGTACACACTACTCTGAGTATTTAATTTTAACAAACCAACTAAAGGGTTTTTTACTGGGGGAGATTGAATGTGCGCACGGGTTTAGCTTACGGGTGGTTTTACTATAGAATTGTATTAGTACTTTATAAGTTGTAACTGCCAAAATATTAACAACATCACCCAGAAGTTAAATGTAAATAATTTAAAAACAGAGCTCCACTTGTGAGGACAGATACATGATCGAACAAAACACAGAATCTCGCAACTAATTCATTCAAACGCGTTTCAATGACAAAATCGTCATCTTCATTAATAACATTAAAACGTTGTAGCTCGTTCTTTAAATTTTATTTTATCAAAAATAAATAATTTACGTCATATCAGTAGTAGAAAGGCGAAATTACTCGCCATACACAACTGACGCCATCTAAACAAATCTAAATGAATGCAAATCGTCTATACTAATATTATAAAGAGGTAAAGTTTGTTTGTTTGTTTGTTTGTAGGGGGTAATCTCTGGAACTACTGAACCGATTGAAAAAATAGTTTTACTAATAAAAAGCTACACGATCCCTGAGTAACATAGGCTATAATTCATTTCGATAGAAACCTTTTTTTATTTCAATATTTGTAAATTTAGTCAGAAAAAAATCTTAGGTTAGGTCTAGAATGATAAACCAACACATGTGTTTACATTTATTAAAATAGCAACCAATTGAATAAAATAACATAATATAGCCTGCTGTTTGCTCCAATATTTCCATTAACAGATGATTTCAAAATTTGAAGCAATTATTATTTTTGTATTTCTAGCTTTTAAGTTATGGTTTTAAAGTGTAGACGGAGCACGCAGGGGTCTCCAATAGTCTACAATATATTGCACGACTTTTTATAAAATTTCACTCCAAGTGAAATTGTTCTCGGGCCACATCGTGTACCCGCATTATTAACCAATAACTTAAACATTCACATTAGCACGGGGAGTGCCAATATCCTGTCTAATTGGCAACCGAAAGTATTTTTGGTAAGAACCGGTCTTGGAATCTCTGCAGTGCACCTGCCGGGTGCCCGGGTCCTTACGATGCACCTGCCGCCCAATCATAGCGGTTAGAAATCTGACTCTACAGTCTGCCTACACTGCCTTCAACAGAATTGTAAAGCTTTCCTGTTGAGAAGCAAATATCTCGGAGTAATGTTTCCTTCACAACGAATTCAACGCGCTACTTTTATAATATTAGGTAAACGTGATTTGTTTATTTCCATTTCTTTTACGTAATTATCATAAACTAGTGAACCTATTTAGAAAAAATCTTGACTTGTGAGATTATATAGCCTACTTGATATAACAGAATGTGATGTCTTTGACGTTAAAACGCGTTGGTAAATAAACGCATTCCGTAATACTACAATTCTTTTACAACTTTGAAAGTTTACTTTTAAACTGTGGTTAAAAAATACTAATAGTAATTAACGCTCTAAACTTTGTTAATTAACATGATTAGAGCAGTGAAATAATGTAGGCAATAAAAAAATAAGCAACATCAGACTGAAAAACAAGTTTGCAAGGCAACAAACACAAGATGATAGTTTTTTAAAAATCATTTATTTAAATTCAAACCGGTTATCAACAAAAATAAAATGACTAAGCAGAAGAAAATAACTTATTTAAAGAGAAATTACTTTTAAACTAAATCAGCTGTAAGATACCAATAACTACTAAATATTCTACATAGTTTGATTAAAACTAATTCATCATAGCCTTAAAGGTTTGGTGATACCTATTTCTGGAGCGTGCGGTTTGTTTAAAATGAAATAAAATGTTGTCATTATTATCACAAAAATATGAAATATCACTTTTATATCATCTTTATATTTTAAAAGGACACTTTATTGTTTTAGGTTACAAACCTATTGATACTTATTTCTGAAGATCTACTGAGCCGACTTCCATACGGTTAGTTTTAATGGAAGAAAATGTTGTCATTATTATCACCAAAAAAATCATATATCACCTTTATTTCATTTTTATATTTATAAAGGCACTTTTGGGGTTTCTTTGATTTTAGGTTACAAACCTATTGATACTTATTTCTGAAGATTTACCAGGGCAATTTTCATGCGGTTTGTTTTAAATTGAAGAAAATGTTATCATTATTATCAAAAAAATATAAAACGTCATTTTTATTTCATCGTTATGGGGCACTTGTTTAATATTAGGTTACAACCCCATTGATACCTATTTCTGGAGATCCATTTTGATGTAGGACTTTTTTTACTAACTCATCTGAAATTCGAGAGGCTCTTTATACCTATTTAATTTATAATTTTATACATAAAATTCATTATTTACAATTATTTTGAACGGCATTTGCTAGTATAAACAGTTTCCCAAGCATCTATAGAGAGTTTTGTTACGTTCAACAATATAGAGTTTTCTATTTTAAAATTATGTTTTCGTTTATACAATGCTTCACCATAGCATCTTTTATACTGTCCATATTTTTCTCACTAAAAATAGTTGATTTTAGTATTAGTTTAGTAAGTTTTTTAAGTTGTACAGTTCATTATAGGCTAGTGAGAATAACGGCAGGTAGTTGCAGCCACAAACCTTTTAGGTTTGTATAAATACGAGACCAGACACACTGTTAGGTTAGTTCAGTAATGTTAAATGAAGGGAAATTTCCCGGGGCTGAGAGACATTTTGTGTTAATGACAGGATTTTTTAACGTAATGGAGCGATGTGTTTAGAGGACGGAAGTGGGTTGGCGTGCAAAGCACACAGAGTTCCTCTCTATTTTCCCATATATAAGTGGTACTTTAGACAAATGATTTCCCATTTTATTCAGTTCTGCATTTGGCTTCATTCAAACTATATTCAAAAGTTGGAAACACCAAGGAATTATAATACTGTCGCATATGGACGGTCAGACAGACTGTACGAATTCCTTTACCACTATGGAATTCCAAAACCGTAATTCACTTCTTAGTAAAGCAATTCGTTAGGCCAACTATATTTTACCCACAGTTTTGCAAATTCCTTTGATAGCGATAAAATATCTTCTATGCATATCAAACCAGATTTGTTTGTATACAATCATGTAACGGAACTATATACTGTTTATATTTGCGTGTTATAGTGTAAATGTTTACCCTTGCGTGATGTACACACTGGTGAACTGCAGTAATCGATAGATAACAGATAAGTGAAAACTTGCTTAGCTATTCGTATACTGTACAACATAATCGACACATGGAATACGTTTCTCAAATATTATTTCGCTTAGTCATGAGTATGAGTAAATTGCACACTTTACAAATTAAATATCTAATCTAATATTTATAGAGAGACTAAAAAATATTCATTTCTTTTTCCTTGTCCATTTTAGAGATCTTCTTTAGGTTCATATAAAAGGTCTATATATGTATCTTTGACCTACTTATGTACTTTCGACTACAACTTATGAATATGTCAATACTAAGCAAAGATTCGGAGTTCGAAGAGTTGTATAGCAAGGTTATATCTGCAGTTAAAACCAAAATCCGAATTACAAGTGGACGGATTATCGAAATTTCACTTTGTATGGTTTGGTTTTAATACGTTTTAGCATAATAATTAGTGAGAGAGAAAACACATCCGATTAAGCAAAGATTCGGAGTTAGGAGAGTTGTATAGCGAGGTTCTATCTGCAGTTAGGCCTAAAATAAAAGTTCGAATTACCAGTGGACGGGTTATCGAAATTTCACTTTGTATGGTTTGGTATCAATACGATTTAAAATAATAATTATTATTGGGAGAGAAAACACACCTGATTAAGCAAAGATTTGGAGTTAGGAGAGTTTTATAGCGAGGTTCTATCTGCAGATAAAACAAAAGTTCGAATTACCAGTGGACGGATTATC
>JAGFPH010004737.1:87166-103318 GCA_018207615.1 Philaenus spumarius
TGTAAGCTTTTTTCCAAAGCCAGTTTGTGGCTTAACCGTAAGTCGAATCCCTGCCAATAAACAATAATTATAAACATAAGAATAATGTATTTATTATAGACCTATTTTAAAACACTTATTGGAATATAATTTAAATAACCTTAAACAAAAAACACAGAACACTTTCTCTTATGTAAATACAGCTGAATTCTTGCTTCTAGCTTGAAACACGATGTTCTACCTCTATAATAAGCACGCTTTTGACTTTGTTAGGCCCTCCCCTCCTCCTACGCAGTAATTTGTGTCGGGTGCGTTTCATTTTTTTGATGGACCAATTAAAACATTCCCCCAAAATAAACATCGGTCAAGGCAGCACGAAACCCGGATTTTGTTCATTCATATTAGTCCGGTGCTATTGGACCCTTCCAAACGTGACTGCGGTACTTTGATTGAAACAGGATCAAATAAATGGTGAAGAATGTTTTCTCTTTGTCTAAATTTTCAACACTCTATTTGTTACAGTTGTATATTCATTTAAAACAAGGTGTTGCGTACGCATGCGCAGTTACTGTCTCCCTCTCCACCGTTGGTTCAGTTTATTTTGTGGTCACTCAGCATGCCTGAGAACCCAGGTCACATAATAATAAAAATAAGTGATTCACAAACAAAATATCACCCGAGATATGTTGGACCGTGGAGTAGGCCTACTCCTATGTTTTAACTTTTTTAGGTCAAATAGTACATTATGTTATTTTACAAAATGTATTTAAATATAGGGACCTAATTGTAAAAAAACACAAATCCGTAAAAATTTGGATCGTGTTTATACGTAATTGTTTTTAACTACGATGTAGTAGATCGCCCACCACAAAACAGTAAACCGTTTATTCCACTCTTTCTTCATGGCAAAAAGACAAATATATCACCCTTGTAAAGGCAAATATTTTCTTTTTTTTTTAAGTAATTCCTTTAGTTTTGTAATAATTAATTTCGTACTATAATGGAATCATTATGAGTTTGGGCTCTTTTTTCCATTTACCACAGAATTTTATTGTAGATTGTAGAAGGTTTCTTGCACTATCTTTTGTGGTGAAATTTTACAAGCAGAACTGAAGAGATATTAAACAATCGTTTTTTTAAGGTAATAGGCTACATTGGGAAGCTATTTGGAGTAACCTTGAAGTGCGGTGCATTCTTCCACTGAACCGCCGCCTATATCATATCCTATTATGACGACCACCTGGAACCACTACTGTGGAAGGAAATCTTGCCTATCCCAACCACATCAACTGTCTAATTGAAATCACCCTTACTTACGCCAAAAATTTGTGCCGAATTTTTATTTGTTCGAGAGGGATTCAAGAAGTTAAGGGCTGAATTCGTGACTCCTTCTACCGGCGGTTCGCATCTGGGGCCGAATTCATGTTACTATACCCCTTTCTCCTTCATCTAGATTGGTGTCATTAAATAAGTCTTTACAACTCCATACTAATATTAATAAAAGATAAATTATATATTTTCAAAACCCCCGAATGGCTAAACAAATTTTCTAGAATCATAGTTAAGAACACTCTCGATCAAGCCACCTTAAAAAAAAAAAAAAAAAAAGCATTGGGTGTGCTTAAGACCACACGTTGGAAGTGATAACTTCTATGACCGATTTATATTTGTATCAGTATTAATATTAGAGGAGAATAAAGGTCAACAAATTACTCAAGTCAATATATTATATCATAATTTGAAATTGCATAATTATAATATTATAATATAATAATTACAATATTATAATATATAGCAAAATTATTATAATTAATATTATTATCCAATAATATTATAATTATAATAAGTATTCGAAAAATAGTGGTCATTATAATGTAAGCAGTATTTATTTAGTGACTAATGATTTTGAGTGAGGTATTAGTGTACGCACTCTACATAGAATTCTAAGAATAATTCAATATGTAAGGGATAATTATTGTAATAATAATTATAATACAACAAATATAATATTATAATAACGTATTATAATATATTATGTATCGTCTATTCCTTCTCCACGCACTTACTTGTCTATATATAATATTAGCTGACAGGACAATGTTCGCTATTGCAATAATATGGTTACCTACAGCAAATGTTACATCTTAAAGTATTTTAGTTGATTCTGTGTGTATTTTGAGACAGTAGTTTTTTTTTATCGCTTGAATATGTGTTTTTATGCGATTTGTATTAGAAAAACGCTTTCATCTTTTTCCTCGTTTTTTGGTATTTGTTCTGGATGCGACCGAACTGCATCAGATGAACACTGTCCTGACAGGGTTGGAAGTTGGGAAATTTTTAGACCATCATCTGAAACCTATGATTGGGAAGCTGACTGTATTTCCTCCACACTAATATCCATTGAGTTGTCAGGTAAAGAAGGTGTGAGAGGATTGAGAACATCAAAGTGACCTCTCGTCAGTTCCCCAGTAAACCCTAGCCTCCCTACTCCCTCAATCGGTTCGCCAAAACCCTCCCACAACAAATAACCATCTCTGTGCACCTGAAATTCATAAAAAAATTCGGATGCTGCTTGAATTTCACAGGAGGTTCCAAAAGTTACCGGTTTGCTCATATCCACGATATATTCTTTTTTTTTTTTGTTGATTAAATATCTCCTGTTGCTTTTAAAGTATATGGTTTCAACCTGCGCCAATTGTTTGAAACATGACTAAACAACTCTGGTCCTCACCTCAAACCCCAGTGAATCGTGTCATGTACAATTAAAGCCAAAGAGTAGAATAAGCATTGGCCAACTGGCCTAGAAGAAACTAGTCTGTGAGGAATAGATACTCCATTAACGTGTATTACCTCCACTGTTGTAATATGAAGCTAAATTTTATATTTAAATGAGTAATAATAAATTACAGTAAAGTAAAACAATGTACTTCAGTTAGAGAAAAATCAATCTTCTTTACAAAACTTAAAACGCACAAATATAATAATAATTATTATAATTATCCCTTAAATATTGATTTTTTCTTAGAATTCTATGTAGAGTGCATACACTAATTACCTCACTCAAAATCATTAGTCAGTAAATAAATAATGCTTACATTATAATGGTCACTATTTTTTGCATACTTATTATAATATAATATTATTATTATATATTAATATTATAATAATTATAACAACGTATTATTATATACTATGAATCATCTATTCACTCTCCACCCGCTTACTTGTCTACATGTAATGTATCGCCTATTCCCTCTTCAGGCATTTGCGTGACGCGAGATTTCAGAAACATAGTCAAGGGAAAGTGCCCGACGGGAAAATAGAAGTTATCACTTCAAAATCGGTTCTTGCGTTTGAGAGCTACGATGCCACAGACAGATACACACGTTAAACTTATAACACCCCTCTGTTTGCTTCGGGAGTTAAAAATACTATTTTTATACAGCTCAGAAGATATACGTCAAGTAATTTGTATATATTAAGAGTTTTGTTCGTATTTCTTTTGAAAATGTTTGAGTTTATAACTAAGAATTCACATTTAAGCTGCAGAGGTTTTCCTTTTTCCGTCTTTCCCTAAATTTCTGTTATTTCAACAAGTATTAGTTTCAGAGTTGAGCGAGAAAAACTTTTTATCTCAGGCCTAATCCTCCGAGAGAAACACGTGAATGTCGATTAAAGAAACTAATCTCGGAAAAGGATAAATTTGTTCCTGTTGTTCTGAAAGTCTGACGTTCCAAAGTTTGCGTTTAGCTTATATCGAGCAGCTCCATCGCTTAGCGTTTTTGTGAAACCAAGGGGAAATCCTACCCCCTTACCTGTCCTTTCCCGTCCACTTCGCTTACCGCAGGACAAAGCGTGCCTCAATCATTTTGTTTTGATAAAACCAGTGAGATGGATGTGGGAACTCGGGCTTTTCCAATCTATTGACCGCCCGAGATGAAACAATATCAAATAAAGGATGATATGGGGAGGTCGGAATGAGCCTTTACTGCAGATTATATATACGGACAAATATTCAAGATTTACGTTAAACTTAAACAAGTTTTTATTTTAAGAATACTTCGTTGCGAAATTTTTTCCTTTTAATTTAAAATGTTTCCGTGTATCCCTTACAAAATATAGTTCAATTTGGATGAAAAATGTATTGAAATGTCATAACTTTTGAACAATCTTTATTTATTGGTGACTATATACTTTCACATGATGCCAATTAACCACAAGTTTTTATATTATTTATAATTCTTCTGTACGTTTGTTTGTCACTGAACTCATAATCGGCTGGACCAATTTTGATGAAATTCTGTGTGTGTGTGTGTTGAGTGGGTCGCTGGATGGTTTAGATTCACAATTGGAAAGGGTTGCTACCCCTATACAATAAATACAAATTAAACTAACTTTTACAAGCTATAAAGCTAAAGTTATATAATATTATTTTTAAGGGATATACAAAACTATTTGATTACTTACGTCAAAGGGAAATGCAATAACTACCTTTAGAATTAAATAATAATCCACTTACTTTTTCTATATTCTCAAAAACTACTCAACTAATTTTACTAAAATTTCACAATTTATACATATTAACCAGGATTTTTGTAGAGAATATCTTCACTACATACAAAAAGATTCAAATGTGGTAGCTACCCCTATCTATCTATATAAAAGCGAAATGGCACTCATTCATTCATCAGCAGAAGTAAAAATCTACTGAACCAAATGAGTTCAAATTTGGCATGCCTGTTCTGCTGTTCAGTTGGACCTTAAGACGCGCACTAAGAATGGATTTTGAAAACATCCCAAAGATACGCAAAATATTAGCGTTTTTCTAGCAATTGTTTGCGTTTTCTCAGCTTTTTCGAGAACTAATTGGCAGAAAATGTTGAAATTTGGTACTTAGGTTCGTTCAAGGCCTAAAAGTAGTCTGTTAAAAAATGTTTGAGATTCTCCCAAAATTACGTCAGAAATAGGCGTTTTTGCATTTTTCCTTGCGTTTAAAAGCGAAATACCACTGACTCACTGATCACGATTTCTCAAAAACTACCGAACGGATTGAAATGAAATTTGGTATGTAGCTTCCTCTAGGGCCATAGGTGCTCACTAAGAAAGGGTTTGAAAATATTCGAAATTTTAGGGGGGTTTGGGGGGATCAAATTTATTAAAAAACGATTTCATCAAAACTACAGAACGGATTAGAACGAAATTTGGTATGTAGCTTCCACTAGGGCCATAGATGCTCACTAAGAAAGTGTATGAAAAATTTCGAAATTTTATGAGGGGTTTGGGGGGATCGAAGTTACTAAAATCATAATTTCAGATCTTTTATTATTATGAAAATAGTGCTTTTATTATTTAAGATGTATATATATATATAAGCCCAATACCACTCACTGACTGAACACTTAAAAAGAATATAATTACGTTAAAAACACTGAAAATACCAACCACCACGGGCAACGCCGTACGGGTCAGCTAGTATATATATATATATACACAATAAAAATAAATTGCACTAAATTCGTACTACGAACTATAAATCTAACATTATTTAATATTATTCTTAACTGATATAAAAACATTCCGAATTCGATTACTTAAATAAAAGGGATGAAATGTGATAACCACCTTTAAAATTAAATCAAGCAATAGTGAAGCATTGCCAGGTCCAGTATATATAAAGGAGGTAGTTTTTGTATATATTTTCTGAAACTAAACTCCACTGATTGTATGAAAGCAAATCACGTCTGTTGAGAAAATAGCGCTAAAAGTTGGATAACCGAATGATGTAAGAGATATTACAGTAAAAATATGACGTTTCAGATTTTGGTAAAAATATGTTGAAAAGTACGTTTTGCAACTTAATTCCGAACCGTACACTGCTTCTATCGTCTCCACTAATGCAGGCATTAATTTATATCCTTACTAGTTTATTCTGCTATTGATTTTCCTTTCTCCCGCCTTTTTTTACCAGTTTAACTTTATAGCGCAAGTAAATCGAACATCCTTAATTAAGTAGAATTCAATTTACAAAACTGTGCTGAAAGTTCAAACTTTACACTGACGAATGAACGGTGTACAATACCACCTATTGAGCGGTTCAACCTTGAGCAGGCAGACCTTTGCTATTGCGTTATTAGGAGGCTTTGTTAATTATTTTCGCCAAAAGCATAAGTCAGTTAATTTTTCAGAAAATTCAAATAGGCAGATAACAAAAGACGCTATTCTAATTGAAAGCATTTCTACTGAAAATCCTGTTTTTACTTTCTCTACCCTATACGTAGTATATGGAGAAAGTATTGTTTTCGTAAAAATGTTCGAATTTGAATTTTCAGTTGAATTATCTATTTTGGTGCTCCCAGAACCTCAAAAAATTGTTTAGTGCAATTATCTGTGTTGGTGCTCCCTGAACCCAAAAATATTTTTAGTGGAATTTTTTGTTTTGGTGCTCCCTGAACCCAAAAAAGTGTTTTTAGAGTGGTGTCTGTCTGTCAGTCTGTCTGTATGTATACACGACCAGAGAGGACACTATTGGTCCGATTTTCATGAAATTTGGTATGTAGGTACTAAACCCTAATATATCCAGGCGTTTTTTTCATTTTTTGGAATTTTTAATTTTTAAGAGTAATTTACCCCTAAAAACCCATAAAAAACGGCAAAAATGTAAATTTCTCAAAAACGGCTCTAACGATTTTGATCAAATTTTCAGTATTTATAGTGCTTAAGATGCCAAACAAAATGACACCACCCGCTTTTATCAAAACTTCGGCGTTTTATAATTATGGGGAAATGTTTAAAAATAAACAAGTTTGTGTTGTCAAACTAGCATCGCGGCGGCGGCCGCACGGGGTAGCACCACGGTAGCGAGCACGGCCAGTAATTCAAAGGTCGCGCGATCGAATCCCGCCTGGGACAATAATTTTTTTATACGATTTACCTAGGTAGAATATTATTTTTTTTGTTTTGTTCTAAAAAGTAGTAAATAAAATGATTAAAAACAATATTATTTTGACTACAGTAAGTTGGGATAACGTTTGTGTCAGTTAACTGATACAGTTTATTTTAATTTGTTTTTATAAGCAAACTAGAGGGCTCCACCCTCTGCTCGTTCTCCAGCCCTCGAGGCGAAGCAAATGCTAACAGATTACTGCATATTCTGATATTTTCACGGAAATTACGATTGATTGGGACAGAGGCACTTGGATCGCAGTATAGGGTGCAGCGATGACGTGATCCTGACTCATGCGCAGCAGGGTCAGATGTTTTGCTTGAATGACAGGATTTTTTTTTAATTAATAGAGAGATATCTTTAAGTAAATTTTACATTTTTTTTAAATCTACGAATTAAGATTTGGATATTCGAAAACAACTTTCCACGAAACGATGGTAAACGTGCATATGGAACAGTTTATTCCTGGTATTGCACACCTCTAGCTTGAAATACAATTTTTTTTAGCGAAGAGGATCATTACCATTTGAAACGATACTTACCAGTCAAATGCGTTAAGCACTCACTAAAGCTAACTAAAGCAATAATGGAGTTAGTTATACCAAAATACACACGAGATGATGTTCTGATCAAACTGCACCAATAGAAATAGAACGACGCACACGAACGTATTTTGTACACGGTTTTTATAATCCCGCGCTAATGAAAGGAACAGAATATTAAAATTGTAAAGTTAAATAACGCTAAGCTGTTATGATTGCAAATAAAACATGGGATCTACAGCCGCCTTTATCCGTGTTTATTGGGGAATATTTTAATTGGTCCATTAAACAAATGAAACACAGCCGGAGCAAATGATTACCCCAGGGGCTGAACAAAGTCAAAAGGAAGTGCTCAGCGTGCTTATCATTGAGGTAAAACGATCGTGGAGGAAACACAACCCACCTGTGATCAGGCAAGTGAAAGGGTTGCGTTAGTTGTGAAGCCTTTCACGCGTAATGGTTTCTTCGAAATCTTATATTTGTTTAAATATAACATTTTACAATAGTATACTTTGTTCTAACAGACGTGCGCTCAGAACATTAAAATCGAACCTCGCTCCCACACGCGCATACACACTCACACGGCCTACCTGATTAGTGGTTCTACTATGATTCGCCAACTAGCCCTATTGGTACAAAATCACATTTTTCTAACTTAAATTTTCCTTCAAATTACTGAATCTATGTATATAAAAGCGAAATACCACTAACTCACTCACTGACTCACTCATCACGATTTCTCAAAAACTACCGAACGGATTGGAATGAAATTTGATATGTAGCTTCCTCTAGGGCCTTAAGTGTTCACTAAAAAAGGGTTTTAAAAAATTGGAAATTTTATGGGGGGTTTGGGGGGTAAAAATTACTAAATCACGATTTCTCCAAAATTACCGAACAGATTGGAATGAAATTTGGTATGTAGCTTCCTCTAGGGCCATAGGCGCTCGCTAAGAAAGTGGTTTCAAAAATTCGAAATTTTAGGGGGGGGTTTGAGGGGATCAAAGTTATTAAATCACGATTTCTTCAAAACTACCGAACGGATTGGAATGAAATTTGGTATGTAGCTGCCTCTAGGGCCATAGGTGCTCACTAAGAAAGGGTATGAAAAATTTCGAAATTTTAGGAGGGGTTTGGGGGGATCAAAATTACTAAAATCATAATTTCAGATCTTTTATTATTATGAGAATAGTGCTTTTATTATTTAAGATCTTTATATATAAAAGCCAAATACCACTCACTGACTGAACACTTAAAAAGAATACAATGGGTCGCCGGAATACTACCCCCCGGAAAACTACCCCCCCAAGCAGGTTACTACGTCATTTTGACGTCAGAGATCGGGGGGGCAGTTTTCCAGTCACGCACACTCAAGTTTCGATATAATTAGAATAAAAAAAAACTAGAGGACTAACCTAAACTATTTAGTCACAGTATGTTGCCGATAACAGTATAATTATTGTAGGAACCTGCTTGGGGGGTAGTTTTCCGGGGGGTAGTATTCCGGCAACCCGCTTTTGCTAGGGGGGGGGGGGGGGTAGTATTTCAGTCGCGGACACGGCTCCCATATTGGTTAGTTGGAAGATTTCGTGACGTCACGTTTCACCTGGGGGGGTAGTTTTCCGGGGGGTAGTATTCCGCATCCCCAATACAATTACGTTAAAAAGACTGAAAATACCAACGACCACGGGCAACGCCGTACGGGTCAGCTAGTTCTTTATATTATTCCTCGCAAAATGAGCCCAAACATGTTACAATTGTGACAACTCTAAGCGGTTTTACGGTCAGTAGGTTACACAATCATAAATTTGACTACTTAAAAATGGTTATTTGACAAATATGTTATGCTCGTGTTAGTTTAATAATATTATTTTCTTGATTTATCAGTAATTTTACAGTAACATTTAAAACGCATTTGTATTTATTTTTATTTTGTTTTATTTTAGTATAGGCCTACTACGTTCACTGTTATATTGATTCTGATTAGTTTTTTTTTTTGCATAAATTGGAAATTTTAGAAAACACTGTTAGTTTTATGTTTTATAATATTATTTTATTGATTTATTAGTTACAGTACAGTAACATTGCAAAATTAATTTGTAATTATTTTTATTTCACTCTTAGTATACGTTCACCGTTATATTGTTTCTGATTTTGTTTGTTTGTTTTTTTGCATACGTTTGAAATCACTACTAGAATTACCGTAATTATGTATGCTATCGTGATCGTGTTAATTCAAATAAAATGTCAATAACCATTTTTAAGTTGTCAAATTTACGATTTTGTAACATACTGATTACACAACAGCTTAGAGTTGTCACAAGTGTACCGAGTTTGGATTCATTTTGCGAGGAATAATATATAGAGTTCAGTAATTGGAGTAAAAATTAAGTAAAGTTGACAGTTAGAAAAATGTGATTTTATAGTTGGTGATTCATAGAAGAAATATTAGCGCCAGGTAGGCAGTGTGAGTGTGTCTGCGCGTGTGGGAGCGAGGGTCGATTTTATGACTTAGAGCTCTCTCCTGTTTGGACAAAATATAGTATGACAACTGATTTTGATCATTTGAAATAAATATTGTTTTGGAGCGTGTTTTTAAAAGAAATATTACAATTTATTTTAAATAGATATAGGATAATATAATAATTATAATAAATATCTCCTGCTATTGATACATCATTGGACTTATTTTTGTTGGTGTAATTATTTCGGGATCGCAATCCCACTGTCAAGTCATTCAAATATACATATAAAAAACACGAAACAACATTAAAACACAAATATACACAACACTTTCAAATATACTTATGTGCCGGACAATTAATTGTATTCGGTGTACACCGTTGCGTGGGCCATGGCACACTGCCATTTCCGGCTTTGTGACAGCTAAGGGCTGCGACGTACAAGTCATTACTCTTAAACTGCAGCTGATGAGTCTAGGACCGAGGGCCAGTTGCGTAAAAACTTTGACGAGGGTAATTTGACAGCCAAAGGCTTGGCGGAGCGAGGGCCAGCCGGCTAGGGATCAGTGACCTGTTCTACTGTGCGGTGGGTGTGCGGGTGGAAAGGTTTTAACTATCGTTTATGTATTCCGATAACAGTATGATTATAATATTTATATAATTATAATATTTCGTCGTATTATCACTTTATATAATTAGAATAAAAAAAAACTAAAGGACTTACCTAAACTGTTTAGTCACAGTATTTTGCCGATAACAGTATGATTACAATATTTGTATAATTATAATATTTCGTCGTATTATCACTTTATATAATTAGAATTAAAAAAAAACTAGAGGACTTACCTAAACTGTTTAGTCACAGTATTTTGCCGATAACAGTATGATTATAATATTTGTATAATTATAATATTTCGTTGTATTATCACTTTATATAATTAGAATTAAAAAAAAACTAGAGGACTTACCTAAACTGTTTAGTCATAGTATTTTGCCAATAACAGTATGATTATAATATTTGTATAATTATTAACCTTAAAAACTCTTCTATAGAAATTAGTTTAGAGTCGTACTCTATGCATTTAATCTTACCCCTCCCCTGAATCACTTCCGCTCTGGGGAGTCGACTCGCCCTCGGCCCTACCTGGCTGTTTTGACAGTTTATGACCCCCACGGCAAAAGATCGGCTGGCCCTCGCTCCGTTTTCCGCAGCTGATCGTTTAATATATTGTATGGATTGTTGTTATATTGATTACAAATTTCGAATTCTTCAAGTGCGTTCAAGAGTCTTCCCTTTTTGTAAAATTGAAGTGGGGTCAAATTTGTAGACGAATGGTTGGAATCTGTTAAATGTTGAGCAAAGTTTGAATTCACGCATGTTGTTATGTGTAAGCGTTCTTTAAATTGTTTTATAAACGATCTGCCTGCCTGTCCAACAAAGAAGCTGTCGCAAACATTACAGTTAATTCAGTACCGGACTTCCTTTCAATCGGAGTGAAACGTTTGGGTCGTAATAATTTCTTAACAATATAATTGGTGCGAATAGTAACGTTAATTTTATATTTTACAAACGTATTTTTAACGTCTTCGGTAACAATATTGGATGGAAACGACTAATTTTATTTTATTCTTAGCACGTGGGATGAAGGTTTTTGTTTCTTTATCCCATGTTTATACAGTACTTTATCAATCATGGTGCTGTGGTATCCGTTCGCTTGGGCTATGTGTTTAATGGTTTTTAATTAATTCATCATGGAAGTCCTGTTTATTCATCGGTATGGTGAGAAGGCGGTGGATAAAGCTATTGTATGCCGAATAGCTAGGGTGGTGTGATTGCGCATGAATGGTTGTACCTGTAGCAGTGGGGTTTCGATAAATTTTGTAGTTGATCTTATCTGACACTTTGGTTATGGTTAAATCAAGTTATTTGTTTAAATTTAAAAAAGTGAGGGCAACATGCAATACGTTGGCGTGCGAAACAGCATGGTTTTTTCCAAATGAACAAACAAATCAACCAAATGCACAAACAAATATATTAGTATATACTAAGATAAATGATCATAAAAGTTTTGCCCATACTTTTTTTGCCCATTCTGTTTAGATCAATTATTACACTTGACCACCTTCTTTGTTTGCTCCTCTCTTGCCCTACCCTGAAGTTAACCTTTTTTCTACCTGCTCCCCTCCCACATTCACGGCTACGTACAAACTGCCCCACTTTTTTGGGGTCATTTCTAATATACAAACTGCCCTACAAGGTCCAGGTATAAAAACATGTTACAGGCCGGGGTGTCGGCGACATACAAACTGCCCTACTTTCTACCTGACACAGATACGGGATATTTCCCTCCGAATTCCCTCATACCAATAAATAAATAGTTTAAATTAGATAATAACTAGTAGACCCACTTCGTTTGCATACATTGTTTAGACATACAAAATAATACAGATAATTTATGAACCAAGTTTGAAACAGCCAGTATATTCGTGTATTTATTTATCTGTTATTCTTATCTAATAGGAACCGTTGCGTGCTTATATAATAGGTTAGGTTAGGTTAGGTTAGGTTAGGTTAGGTTAGGTAAGGTTAGGTTAGGTTAAATATTAGATAAGAATAACAGATAAATAAATACACGAATACACGCAACGGTTACTATTAGATAAGTGCTCGTAAGAACGCAACGGTTACTATTAGATAAGTGCGCGTAAGCACGCAACGGTTACTATGAGATAAGTGAGTGTAAGCACGCAACGGTTATTATTAGATAAGTGCTAGTAAGCACGCAACGGTTCCTATTAGATAAGAATAACAGATAAATAAATACACGAATATACTGGCTGTTTCAACTTGGTTCAAACTATTTATTGGTATGAGGGAATTCGGAGGGAAGTATCCCGTACCTGTGTCAGGTAGAAAAGAGCTCAGTTTGTATGTCGCCGATACCCCGGCCTGTCCCTTGTTTTTATACCTGTACCTTGTGGGGCAGTTTGTATGTTTGAAATGACCCAAAAAAAGCGGGGCAGTTTGTATGTGGCCCACATTCACATCTTTAGATCTAGCGTTGTTTGTATTATTAGGTTAGTATTTCACTAGTTAATGTTCTGTAAAGTTCGAAACCGGTCGTGAGTAATAAAATAGTTGTGTGGATTGTAACAGTGTGTGTTTTTCTTATCAACCTCATTATGACTAACTTCCACAAAGTTAAAGCCTCAAATTTCAAAATTATTAAATGATCATTGTCAACAATATACTACACAGCAGATGATGTTATGTCTTAAAATAAAACCACTTACTTTAAATTTAAATTGTATCTAAATGTACGTTATTAACATCCCATTGGTAGAATCGATAAGCATACTACCGATATAGCAGCCTAGTAAATAACATTTTCAGCTGTGCACATATATAAACAAACGAAAAATCGCATAAACCTTTCCAGGTTAACGAGCCTAAAACGTTACACCCATAAAAATCAGGAAGTATTTTTTATAGGCTATCCTGTGCATAACTCTATTCTTACTGCGAGAACATAAAAACCTTCCAATGCTGAAACGCAATCAAAGAAAACCACTCGACGCTAAACGATCGCAGAAAGAACCGCCGTTCATTGCTTTTTAAAAGGATTATCGGAATTGATTTTAAATTGGATCGCGCCTGCGCGTAATTGTACAATTGCTTCCCGCCAAGTGCAAGCAGGATTCGGCGTAATGCAGTCTCAGGATTGAGCGGGGATTTGTTTTAAATCCTAGAGCGTGCGTAACGCAATTATATCCGCTTTGCGGTGCCGAAACAACTAGATTCAACGCTAACTAGATTTACTGTTTGCGGGCTGTGGATGGCGGTATTGTCGATAAAGCAGGCTGTGGTTGTTCCATTGTTGTTTACCTCTTGTCTCGAGTGATAATGTTGTTAATACAGGTTAGTTTGTATTTTATTTCAGAACAGTTTTGTCTGTTGGTAACCGCCCCACCCGGCTTCACCCATGTTGCAAAAATACGGCATTTCCGCTGAGCTTCTTCTAACCAAATTCATTTTAGCCCTAAGTATACTAAATATCCAGTGCATCAAACGTTTCATGTCAATCGGATAAATATTTGTGTACCTAAATCGTTACAAAGAGCAACTAAATAAATAATTCGACCACGCAGCTGAACCGCTGACGTGAGTTGAGCGAATTTCCAAAATTAAATTTATATATGTTTTTGGGTTTCAAACAACTACTTGGGAAATTGATCTACTCACGAGGGTGCTGCCAGTATTGCCATCGGTCACCAAGGTAAAAGCCGTGGATTTAATTCTAATATTTTTACGGTATTTTACGTTTTGATTGTTTTTGGGGAACCAGATAGGCTATAAAGTCGCGTAAAAAAGCAAAATGTACAGAATTATATCATATGTCTATTTGTTTAAACTTCAAAAATGTTTATTTCTATTACGAAAAATCTCAAAAAATTTTTACTTCCGGTCAAAAATTTGGTCTAATTGTGGTAAATTTTGTTTTGCTAACGAACTCGTCCAAGCGACTTATAAAACCACCTGTGTACCAAATTTGGACCAAATTGGACATAAAATGCGCCCGTTAGAGTGCGCAAACTTATATACATGATACTTCCGGTAAAACAATTGGTCTACTTCCAGTAATTTTCTTGACTAACGAACTCGTCCAAGCGACTTAGAAAACCAACCTGTGTACCAAATTTGGACCAAATCGGACATAAAATGCGACCATTAGAGTATGCACACATATTATAGTGTTATTTCCGGTCAATTTATTTGGCTAATGAACTCGTCCAAGCGACTTAGAAAAACAACGTGTGTACCAAATTTTGACCAAATCGGACGTAGAGTGCGCAGACATACATACATATATATAAGGCTATGATTTTTAATGACACCCCAAAACGTGTTCTGGGGACCATGACCGGTGCTCATTTGCTACTCCCGACCTTCGGTCTTACCATAAGAACCACTGAAATAGCTCATTTTTCCTATGGAAATTCGCTAATAAAACAAAGCAATAACCTTTCCTAAAAATTATCGTATTGATCCAAAGGACTTAATTTTTAAACGGGATGAAATTTATTACAATGTTTTACAAGCTACTCCCATCTTATTTGTACACACAACGATTAAATTCAGTGTAATTTGTGTACATTTTTCTGCCACAGCGGGCTCTTTGTCCAAACCCACTGACTTCGGTGGGAGATCTGTAGGAGAGAAGAAAGGGGTAAATATATTAGACTAGCTGACCCGTTCGGGGTTGCCCGTGGTGGTTGGTATTTTCAGTCTTTTTAATGTAATTGTATTCTTTTTAAGTGTTCAGTCAGTGAGTGGTATTTGGCTTTTATATACATAGATCTTAAATAATAAAAGCACTATTGCCATAATAATAAAAGATCTGAAATTATGATTTTAGTAACTTTGATCCCCCCAAACCCCTCCTAAAATTTCGAAATTTTTCATACCCTTTCTTAGTGAGCACCTATGTCCCTAGAGGAAGCTACATACCAAATTTCATTCCAATCCGTTCGGTAGTTTTGAAGAAATCGTGATTTAATAACTTTGATCCCCCAAACCTCCCTAAAATTTCAAATTTTTTTAAACCCTTTCTTAGCGAGCGCCTATGGCCCTAGAGGAAGATACATTACCAAATTTCATTCCAATCTGTTCGGTAATTTTGGAGAAATAGTGATTTAGTAATTTTTACCCCACAAACCCCCCTAAAATTTTCAATTTTTTAAAACCCTTTTTTAATGAACACTTAAGGCCCTAGAGGAAGCTACATACCAAAGCTACATCCCCCAAACCTCCCTAAAATTTCTAATTTTTTTAAACCCTTTCTTAGCGAGCGCCTATGGCCCTAGAGGAAGATACATTACCAAATTTCATTCCAATCTGTTCGGCAATTTTGGAGAAATAGTGATTTAGTAATTTTTACCCCACAAACCCCCCTAAAATTTTCAATTTTTTAAAACCTTTTTTTAATGAACACTTAAGGCCCTAGAGGAAGCTACATACCAAAGTTCATTCCAATCCGTTCGGTAGTTTTGAAGAAATCGTGATTTAATAACTTTGATCCCCCCCCCCCAAACCCCCCTAAAATTTCGAATTTTTTCTAAAACTTTCTTAGTAAGCACCTATGGCCCTAGAGGTAGCTACATTACCAAATTTCATTCCAATCTGTTCGGTAATTTTGGAGAAATAGTGATTTAGTCATTTCTACCCCCC
>JAGFPH010004738.1:8418-27502 GCA_018207615.1 Philaenus spumarius
TTCACTTTATGTGCGTTTCACTTTAGGATCGTTTCACTTTAGGATCGTTTCAGCGTTTCACTTTAGGAGCGTTTCACAAAATGCATGGTGAAACGCTTGACGACAATGAAATCCGATTCACCCCCAGCAACAAAAAAACTCTATACTCTGCTATACAAACATGTATACCAATTTCTTGGACGTAGTGCGCCTATTGAAATTTACACTTCAAAAAAATTTAAGAAAATTCAACGGTATAAACAGGTTTATGTAAAATGCCATTTATTTATCTGAAATTGTTTTCATTTTAAATTTTTAGCTCAGCTTATGATGTTCAGTATTGGTACAAATATCAGCTGTTAAACTAGTACGTAGGCGATTATTTCAAAGGGTAATCGTCCATTCCAGGAGATTTCATACTTTATAAAAATTATACAAACTTTTTGGGTTATGTTGTTTTAGGTGTATTGCATCATTATTAAAAGGAATTATAGAACACATGTGTGGAAGTAGCCAGGATCTCCTCTAGTAATTCTTATTTAAAAAAAAAACTACAAATTTAAATATACTGGTTAAAATATAATGCAAACATATAAATCATACAAAAATCTTACTATAAATTCTCCATTTTCCTGTTTCTTGAAGTGTTAAATGAAATGTTTACATTATTCTTGTCGACAGTTTATCTAATTACGACAGTTCTTATATGCTCTAGGGAAATTGGTGGTATGCTACTTCGCCAAGAATAGTGTAATAATTAATAATATATGTATATAATGCGACTTTCTTATTGGCCGTCCTTTGTTTGTCCAGAGCCATTTTCTCCGCAACAAATAAAGACATCTCTATGAAATATCATATAGTCTCTTGCACGTAATCCATAATTTAAAACTTAAATGTTTTAGGGCAAATATGTGAAAATCCAAATAATAAATAGTATTATTATTTTTTAAATTTGTTTTTTTGGTAGGATGAATTGCATTTACGCTGATCTCTCTACTGTGGGACTCACCTAGAAAATGAGTACTGCCCACTAAAGCATCCCCCCCCCCATGTGGGAGTCACTCTGAACCGAACACAGTCAGAAGAGTGATGCGCCGACTTCTCCTGAAGGGCAGTACACACTCCAGTAACGCGAACGGACAGAGACGATCCGCATGCATCGCTGGGGGGAGCGGTAGCAGTATCTAGGGGTTCCCTAATTCCTGCAAGCTGCAAACTAACACTCACTGAAACAGAAATAAAATCGAAAAAGCCAACTTTGAGGAGGCGTCGACGAGTTGGAAGCGTTGAGGTCACGAGCCTATGGTGGATCGTCCAAGATGGCGGCAGGTCGAGGCCTACCATCTTCGGGGATGTCGAGTCTTTTACAGATATCGGCCCTGTGTGCATACCCCGAGTCGCGTGCATCCTGAAACAGTTGAGGGGCGCATCGTTTAACAAATCGTCTAGGGTAGGAATGCCAGCTAACCCTAGAATGGTGGAGTTCATAACTTACCTTGACCGACGCTTGAGTCTGCGAAGAGCCGCTATCCGAAGTGTCTCTAGTTTCTTCCTGCTGGATTTTCCGGCAAGCGTCTACTAAGCAGTGGACGCGTACATCAACGCTGATCGCACTAGCAACAGACAAATTGTTATTTTAGCTTTTACAGGCAAGGGGCTACGCTATGCCAACAGGGTTGAGAGGCAGCCCTGAATTCGCTTTCCTTCGGTGACCTTTGCTCTGCACGTGTCGCTTGAAGTCGAGTCGAGAAGTGTATCCTTCTTTAAATACTTTTTTAATATCAAGCAAAACCACTCCTTAGCGCGTACATTACACTACTAATTGGGTTCGTTACTTGTTTCGTCTTAGAAGAGTGTGATCTAGAATCAAGATTTGATTTAAATACAGAATTTGTGATGTATTCTTAAATGTTTATAAAATAACACATTGCTTGAAATTATAAAAAAACTAGATGCTTTTCTTAATAATAACACAAAATAAACAGTACCAGGAACTGGTACCTTCTTTCTCACAAACATATTTAAATTATTAAACAGATTCACTGTGACTTCCTAATTGTAGGTGGGGTAGCAGAGGTGATATTAAAGTGATTAGGTAACTAATAAATATTATTATTATTATCTAGAGGGAAAACTATTCAATCAATTTAGAACAAATTTGAAACAAACACGTAAATTAGGCATGTATAGTACGAAATAGGTTTTAAAAATTTTGGTCTTTATGGCCAAAAAACCCCTAAAATCAGTTATTATTATTATTCGTATTATTAGCTAAACTAGAATTTGTAGAAAGATGTTTTTTTCTTGCATACGGTAGGGTAAATGGTACAATAAATGGTACAAATAAGTAAAATTTTATCAAAATCGTAAGAGCCGTTTTTTTTATAAAAAAATAATAACTGAACTTTTGGGGGTTTTTTGCCAAAAAGGGGGTTGTTTATCAAATTTTTTCCAATCCGTTTTTCGTGCATCTACACAGGCCTGCTTGACATGTCTGGTGCAAATTTGTTTGAAATCGATCGAATAGTTTTTGCTCTAGCTTTGTATACATACATACATACAGACATACATGCATACAGACATACAGACAGAAATTTTGTAAAGATCACTTTTTTGGACTCAGTGGGTCCCAAAACGGATATATCCACAGAATCTCAACATCGTTTTTTTTTTTTTTTGGCGATCATTATACTTTCTCTATACTATAGTATAGTGAGAAAGTAATAATAGTAATAAATAACTCGATACTTAACTAGTACACTGGCCAGCCGACTAAACTTAACTCCGTACGATGAGTGTGTAAACAAGAAATGTGTATAATTCGTCAGATTTAGCAAGACCTCTACGATGCGCTGGCAGGGGGGAAGAATTCAGGCAAGTGGGGACGCCGTCCGCTGGAGGGGAAGGGACACCGCGCTACTTACTATCATTGTTGTCGCAGCAGCCTTGTGTTTTATTAGTTCAAGACCGAAGTGTTACTTTCAGAGCTCGGCAATAGACTGAGCCTCTCTGACTCTCCACCATTCGAATAGTTCTCGCTCTAGTTTTGTATACGTACAGACAGACATTTTGTAAAAATCACTTTTTTGGACTCAGGGGGTCCCAAAACGGATATATCCACAAAAATCTCAACTTCGATTTTGTTTGCGATCACTATACTTTCTCTATACTATAGTATAGTGAGAAAGTATAAGGTTATAACTCGATTCCTACTGAGTGGAGTTTAAAACATGGCATTCGTTATCTTACTACACTTTTAAATCACCTTACTACGTTTTCGTTAAGGATAAATTTTAATTTAATTTAAAAATATAGCAACAAAAAAATTGGACAACTAGAAAACTGCTAAACCGATTTTAAAAGATGTTTTATATGTATAATCTGGACTGCATGTTATAAATATTGTGAGAAAATAAGTTAAGACAATCCGAAACATTTGTAGAAAACTCGGGATTTTTTAAGACAGATTCTTCAAATTTGGAAAGTTTTAAACAAAGAATAAAAAGCGTTACAAAAATGTAACCTGCATGTGTTAAAAAAATACATAAAAATCAAATCAGATTTTTCCAAGTTATACACTAATGGACAGAAACAATTGTGTTTTATATAACACTAGAGTGCTCCAACCCCTGCTCGCTTCGCTCGCCAACCCCCGCTGTGACTCGAAGCAAATGCAAACAGGTTATTTTATATAAATAGGTCCTACTATTCAACTCTAATATGTATTATTTATTTTAATTAGGATGTAACATAGTGTCAATCTATGGTACGTTTTTTATGTATTTTGTAAAAAATAAATGCACAAATTTTCAGCTCACTAACTTTAAGGTTCATATAACAATTAATTTGAATTGTTTTAGAGGTTATCACATTTTCACCCCTTAGCAGCACGCGACAAAATGCAAATCTAGTTTACGTTTTCTATGTATCTTGTAAGAAATAAATGTACACAATTTTAGTTCTCTAGCTTTAAAGCTAAATAAAAGGGCAATAATAAGCAATAAAAAACAAAAATAATAAAGAAAAAATTTGTAGGTGCTCCTGATCCCCTTAAGGAAAGTATAGCAATTAATATTTATTGTTTTAGGGGTTGTTTAAACCCTTAAATCAAAATGAATTCTAGCCTATGTTACTCAAGGATAGTGTAGCTTTTTATTAGTAAAACTATTTTTCCAATCGGTTCAGTAGTTCCAGTACCTCATACTTACAAAGAAATTAACAAACAAATTTTACCTTTTTATAATATTATTAATTATAACCTCAAAGCTAAGATGGTAAAAAATGTTCAAATCAAAATTATTTCCTATATCTTATATCAGCAGTTATAATACAGGTTAAAAGAAACAGCAAGGATCAAGTTTACACTTTAATAAAAACCTCACCTAAATTAATCAATTTAAATAATTGCTTCAAAGTTTGAAATCAGCTGTTTTATCTGTTATTTTATTCAATTTGTTGCTATGGTAATAAATATAAATACGTGTTATGATTCATCAGTCTAGGCCTAACCGAAGATGTTTTCCGACTAAATTTACAAATATTGAAATAAAAATGGCTTTTATCAAAACGAATTCTAGCCTATGTTACTCAGGTATATTGTAGCTTTTTATTAGTCAAACAATTTTTTCAATCGGTTCAGTAGTTCCAGAGATTACTACCTGCATACACACAAATTTTACCTCTTTATAATATAACTCTTTATAATCCCAAAGCTGAGATGGTAAATAATGTTAAATGTTCAACTCAAATTATTTTGTATATTTTTTAACAGCAGTTATAATAAAAGTTAAAAGAACCAGCAAAATTCAGGTCTACACTTTAATAAAAAAATAAACTAAAAGTTAAAAATACAAATAATTACTTCACAGTTTGAAATCAGCTGTTAATGGAAATATTGGAGCAAACGGCTGTTTTATCTTTTATTTTATTCAGTCTAGTCCTAACCTAAGATTTTTTCCGACTAAATTTACAAATATTGAAATAAAAAAGGTTTTTATCAAAATGAATTATAGCCTATGTTACTCAGGGATAGTGTAGCTTTTTATTAATAAAACTATTTTTTCAATATGTCAGTAGTTCCAAAGATTAGCATCTACATACAAACAAACAAACCAATTTTACCTCTTTATAATATTAGTATAGGTACATGTAAATAAACACAACACTTTTCATTTCAAATCAACCGAACCGAGCACGAAAACAGGAATTTATTAAGGAACACGGATATAATAAGCATGTACTCGACTTTAGGAAATGGTCTCGGTTCTCTCTTTCGCCCGCTCAAAGGGCACTCAGACATGACCCCTATTCGACAGATGGCGTATTTTCACAGGCTGCTAAGGAACGACAAAAGAAAGGCGCAGGTAATTACCATATTTCCTGTAGGAATTCTCATGGCCGTTAATTAAGTTTTTTTCTGTCGGTGTTCGATTATTCTTGTCTAGGAATTTGTTCGTATAAAACTGTTAAAAGGGTATTGAGTGAAATTCTCTTGAAATAAGAAAGCTCTAATTTTCTATGAGCTCAACAATATTCAAACAAAGTTCGGATTCTAAAAATGTTCGACCATTAATTTTAAATTATTTCTCTTTTGTATGTTTTTGTGGTTTTTTAGCGAATTTCCATAGGAAAAATGAGCTATTGCAGTGGCCCTTATGGTAAGACCCAAAGTCGGGAGTAGCAAATGAGCACCGATCATGGTCCCCAGAACACGTTTTGGTGTGTCATTAAAAATCATGTATATATTATGTTTTCGCACTCTAGCAGCCGCATTTTAATTCTGATTGGGTTCAAATTTGGTGCACATGTTGGTTGGCTAAGTCGCTCGGACGAGTTAGCCAAAAAATCCAACAATCGGAAGCACGTTATTTGACCGGAAGTAACTACTTTTCGAGATTTGTCTTACGAGAATGAATTTTTTTCTGAGTTTTTTCTACAAATATAAACGTAGGATGTTAATGAGCACATTTTGTTTTTTCTTCGTGAACTTATAGCTCGCTTGGTTCCCCAAAAATCGATCAAAACGTAAAATACCATAGAAGTACCTGGTTCAAAGCCATGAGGTGGATCCTACCGTGGGGTTGGCGTGCGAAGCACGCAATGCATTGTACATTGAAGATACTCCCAATACTGGGGTTGGCGTGCGAAGCACGCAATGCTTTGTGTGTTGAAGATACTCCCAATATTCGGAATGGCGGGCGTAGCACGCAATGCTTTGTGTATTGAAGATACTCCCAATAAGCGGAATGGCGTGCTAACCATTTTGCAACTATTCAGCACCGTCGTGAATAGACCTATTTCCCAAATTGTTGGTTGAAGCCCTAAAAAATAGGCCTATAAACTTAATTTTGGAAATTTTCTCAACTCACGTCAGCGGTTTAGCTGCGAGGTCGAATTATTTTAAAATTGTGATAGCTTCAGCCATTTGGTGGTCAACTATAAGATACTTAATGGTTTAACTCTTAAATGAAGTATTATATATTTTTTTAAATGTTTTACTAATACAATTTTTCTTTATTTGTGTTCAAAGACTGTAGTTATTCTTTGGAATTTAGTTTCCAGTACTCACAGTTATTGCCTATCTTTTTTATGGTTAGCAAATATCAAGATTCTAATCATTTGATTTCCATTATTAATTTTATGTCGAAACTGTTTACAAATCGTATTTGTTAAGTGTGTGGAGATTTTATTTCTTTAACCGAGTTTCAATTGCCTTTTTCTCTTTTATGCTACATTTAGCACTGCATGCTCCGTACTATACCAGGTCATATTGACCTAACCGAGTTTTCGCCTACACAAAGCTCAAACAAAGGCATTAAAGTCACCAAGTTATATTCTCGTTATGTTATGTTATTTTAACGTTGGTCATTGTACATCATCGATGATCGAGTTATGAACCCTTTGAACAGTTAAGATGTTTGTAACGAAGCCAACAATAATCTGAAGGTCATCGCCGAACTACCTGCCAGGAAACACCTGCTGGCTCGGATTAGATTTACCCATCACTTCCCACTTCCTTTGGTGGGATTTTTTCTGTAACGGACATCATCATTGATTACCAGCGACACCAATCATCCGAGATTCCTTACCGCAGCGGCACTTCTAACCTTAGCGTATTTAATCAAACCATATCGTAAACTTAACGATCGTAACATGTTGAACACAACTTTTTTTAGTTACTGTAATTATTGTATTTAAATAAACAAGTTCTTATCCATAGAATATATGGATAAGTCCTTATATTTCAAGTTCTAAACCACGTAAATAATTTGAACTGGTAAGTGAAATTACCGAAAACTCGGCAAATATTGCATATGAATTGTACAGGGTGTTCAGAAAAACGGTTCCAAGAATTCAAGGCGTGATTCCCCAAATCAAAATAAGATGAAAAGTTCCAATAAACATAGGTCCATAAACGCTCTGTTTTCCGTCTAGCCGCCATTTTGTTTGTTTGTACAAAATAATTCATATATAGAGGAGTAATTGACTGATTGAGTTCAATCTTGGTAATGAAGTTTAACCCAACTAATGATCTACCGCATGAAAAATAAACGATTATATCTAATCATGCAAAAATATAAAACATAAATTAATCAAAAACCGTATATTTTAACAACAAATTTCAAGATACCTTCTTTGTAGCCCTTTTGATTAACCATATCGGATGGTATGACTGCCAAAACAATCTGATGAAGGATAATAGTTAAGTTATGTGTAATAATTGGTTTGTTCAACCCGGCATCCTATACCAACACAGTAATCACAGCAATATTGTATGTACTGTTATTATTTTTTAACTCAGCTATTTCCCTTCATCCGATTGATTTGACAGTTACACCATCCGATAGGGATTCGTGAGTGTTACAAAAAAGGTATGTTGTAATTTTTTGTTAAAATAATGTATTTTAGTAATTTAGGTTTGAAATTTTCAAACAGCCGCCATTTTGAATCACATGATTTTATAGAATCGATCATTTTTCTTGAGATAGGCCATTGTTAGGTTAAGCTTCGTGCTAAGTTTGAACTCAATCAGTCGCACAATTCTTTAGATATGCATTATTTTGTTCTAAAAACAAAATGGCGGATATCTGGAAAATGAAGCCTGTACCAACACTGTAAACACAATATTGTGAGTACGTATGCTGTTAATATCGCCAACTTAACTATTATCCTTCGTGCGATTGTTTTGACAGTTACACCATCCGATAGGGAATTGAAAGGGCTACAAAAAAGTTTCTTGGCATCTTTTGTTAAAATGAACGGTTTGTGCGTAATTCAGGTTTGAAATTTTAAAACAGCTGCCATTTTTAAACGAATGATTGTATATAATCGCTTATTTTTCTTAACATATTTCATCGTTAGGTTATACTTCATGCCAAGTTTGAACTCTATAGGTTTAACCGTTCTCTAGATATGAATTATTTTGTAAAAGAAACAAAATGGCCGATATCTGGAAAACGAAGCGTTTTATCCAACAAATTATTCTTGAATTTCTCTTTATTTCGAACCATTATCCGAAGATTGGGTGTTTACTTATGGGACACCCTGTAGTGATAAATGAAATGAATTGTTTGGTTTATTTGATCCCACTTATATCGTAACAAAGAATTGGCAATGTTTGCACACCCTGTACCAATTCAAACATTGGTTGCTATTTGTTTTGTGCACATGCATTGTTTGAGGTCTCTACAGTAATAAATTATCATATCTGGCAAAAACCAATTACAACTTTTGGATTTACGATTGCCGATAAAAACCTCCCTATTGTTAGCAAGACCTCAACCCCAAAGATAGTTGTTCACATTACTCCTTCCCCACGCAATTAGTTATATCTCAATTGCCGTATTATCAACACAACTTTGCTGTGACCTGTTCAATGCGAGGGTGAATCGCTTATCGTCTGACTTATTACGCAGAACACCAACTTCAGTATCTTTAGGAAATTTAAGTGTTTTACTGTTAATAATATTGTAACAGTATTTGTAAACCTTATCCTCCCTGCTGATATCTTAGTAGACAACTGCCGTGTGTGACGTCACTCGTAGTACTATTATCCCAACATAATGTTTAGTGCGTACGTTGAAATGTAAACAGGTGTTATTAGGTCTGGAAGTTACAATCATAATTTTCATTAGTACATACATGGTTAAGAATAGTCTATCGTAAATTGACAATTGAGTATATATTTCTTTTTTACCAATATACGACAATTCATTAACCTATACTAATATTATAAAGAGGTAAAACTTCTTTCTTATGTAGGGGATAATCTCTGGAACTACTGAACCGATTGAAAAAATACTTTTACTAATACAACTCTACACTATCCCTGAGTAACATAGGCTACAATCCATTTTAATAACAACAATTTTGGTTAAATTTTTCTAAATTTAGTCGGAAAAATTCTCAGGTTAGGCCTAGACTGATGAACCAACACGTGTATTTACATTTATTACCGTAGAAACCAATTGAATACAATAACAGAAAAAACAGCTGTTTCCTCCAATATTTCCATTAACAGCTGATTTCAAACTTTGAAGCAATTATTTGTATTTCTAACTTTTAGGTTGCGTTTTAATTAAAGTGTAGACCTTAGCCTTGCTGATTTCAACCTGTATTATAACTGCTGTTATCAAATATACGAAATAATTTGATTTGAACATTTAACATTATTTACCATCTTAGTTTTCTGGTTATTTTTAATCCTACACCTTTGTTATTAAGAAAACATAACACGATCATGTGTATAGAAGGTGTTAACGGGATTGGCGTGGGAAGCAAGCAGGGGTTTAGCATAGTTTTTTGTAATTTGTTTAGGCCTTACCTTTTTTGATTTAAAAATTATTTTATTATTTAATAATCATTGTTGCAAAAAATTTCACAATTTAAAAAAAAAATTAAGTCCTACCCCTAAAAGCTTTGTAAAATTTATAAAAGGCGACAAATGTTTATCAACTAAACCAAGCTTAAACGGGGGATTTTTAAGTTTGTTTAGAAGGCCGATATTAACGTCCAAACAAACATTTTACATTCATGTAGTTTTATATTTTTGATTAATTTCTTTAAACATGAATACTAATAATAATAACAATAATTTATGTTCGCAATTCAAAATAAAATGAAATTTTCTTTAACGTAATTAGAAAGAATTAAATTGTAAATACAATGAAACAGTATACAATACATTACAGTTAAGCAACTATACTACCTGAATTTTTTAAGAGCAGTTAAACCGCCTTCGCCGTCTGTATTCAAAGATGCTTGTTATTACTTACAACAGAACATTTATAGGTACATAAACACATTTAACACATGTAGCGCCCCTTAAACCATTATTAGCGAATTTCCATAGGAAAAATGAGCTTTTGCAGTGGCCCTTATGGTAAGACGCAAGGCCGGGAGTAGCAAATGAGCACCGATCATGGTACTCAGAACACGTTTTGGGGAATAATTAAAAATCATATATATATGAAGCTTGTTTTTGACCGGAAGTAAGAATTTTTTGAGATTTTTCCTACAAGAATGAATTTTTTTAAATGTTTTTTCTACAAATTTAAATGTAGAATGTTATTCTGCACATTTTGTTTTTTACGCGACCTTATAGCTCGCTTGGTTCCCTCAAATTCGATCAAAACTTAAAATATCATAAAATTACCCGGTTCAAAGCCATGTGGTGGATTTTACCGTGGGGTTGGGTGCGAAGGACGCAATGCTTTGTGTGTTGAAGATACTCCCAATATGCGGAATTGGGTGCGAACCATTTTGCAGCTATTCAGCACCGTCGTGAATAGTCCTGTTTTTGATGTCTTTGTTTATTTACAGGTGATTTTTTGTTGTGCTTTACTGTTAAAGGTTTTCTATATTTGTATTCTATTTTATGTCTAAAGTTTATAGTTGTGAATTAGTTATACGTTTTCTTTTAATTTTTATTGTCAATTATTTTTAGTCGTTCCTATTATCAATTTGTTTGATTTGATTTTTAGATTTTAGAAGCAATACACGCTTACAATCCTTAAACATTGAATAGTAGCAATGTTTTCGCCTGTATTGACGAAAATTACAAACATACAAATAAATGTATAAAATGTAATAAATCTTCATAGAACCTCTTACATTAAAGAAATGTTAAGTTCAGGCATTTAAATAGTAGTTAGTTAAAGTGTTAATCATAAGTAACATTCTTTGCCTGCTGCGTTTAAAGAGGGTGCGAGAGGAGAATTACATTTTGTGTAGAATATAACAGCCTATATTCATATTCTCCTCTACCACTGCACAGTTGCTTATTCTTGTCAACATAAATATTAATACAAAATACAGCGTATGAACTAAACTGTGCAATATTTGCATACTAAACGTACTGTTGACATGATGTCAAATAAATCTAATTTTAATAACTAAAATAAATAAAAAAAGGCAAAGCAAAGTTTAAATAACATTCAATAGTCTAATGTTTGTATGTCTTTGTTTCAGGTAAGCGCTGCAATTTCGTTTTCAAAATAAGTAAGTAACTTTAGAAAAATATATGTTTACTTTAATTTTACTAATTTAAAACATTGTAATTTAATGTTCATATGAGTTGTACGTCCTTAGAGATTAAGCTATATAGAAAATCCGCTTGATTTATAGATAGGTTTCGAAGATAAATTAGCTACATTTAATCGATCGTTTCTTGCTAATAACGTTTTTAGAAAACCGTACTTAATAAGGGTTATTCAAAATACACATTTTAGAGAGAGATCCAATGATTTTAGTAAAAAAAGATACATATTTTTATTAATTGACATGGAATTTAGGTATATTATAAGGAATGTAATTCAAATCAGAGCTTCAACAGGCTTATGAAAAAAATACAATTTATATGATTCCCCGGTTAAAAATAGAACCCATTGGTCGTTTAAAAAACTATTTAAAAATAGCCAGTACATTAATTTAAGAGTTGAAAAAGTATGGGAAAAGAAACAAAAAACCCCCAACAACTTTGCCAACGCATATTTTTTTTTTAAATCGTAAATTCTAATGGAGGAATTTATAAACGTTTTTGCATTTTAGAAATAGAAATGTGTAAAACGGAATATTTTCTCACCCAAGTTATTCTGCTTAAGTGCGGTGCTACGTTAGCTTATTTTACAAAATCTACTGATTTATTTGCCCTGATAACTACTTATGACAAACAAACCGCAAATAAAAATAAAACGAATTAAAAACTTTCCGAACATACCATCCCAACCCTCCTGAATTTTAAACGTACAAACAATTAAACGATATTATTATTTTTAATTTTCTACAAATTCAACTGTCAAAAATAGGATTCGTTTTAATTGTAACGGCACTTGCAACCATACAAATGTTTTGGTAAAGAACGAGATGGCTTTTGACGAGATATTTGGTGCAACGCATATTTCTAGAATTCCACTAAAACGATTTCAGTGAAATTGTTATAAAGCTTAAACGAGGCCATCATGATAAACACAAACGTTACCTAAACAATAATCTTAAACATTGTTTTCTGTTCTGAATTCGGCGGTTGATAGCCATGCAACTGAGAAATTAATAGCCATAGTATACTATGGCTATACTATAACTAAAAACAATTGATTAATTTACCGAAACTGAAAATATATTTTTAAAGAAGAAATTGCCCTACTTAAGACTATTTAGTCATACATTTTCTTGGAAATTATTTGTAGATTCAAATATGTTTCGCACAAACTTCACCTCATATCCTTTAGATGTATATGCAGGATGTTTCTTATGTATTGCGCCAAACTTCTGGAGCGGGTTCCTAACATAAAAATAAAGTCATGAAAAGTAAGGATTAAATGTTTAGAATTTTCACAAGATTTCAGTACTTTGGCATTTTAATGCGAGCCGAAGTAATTGGTTGACGCTGGTTTTCAGACACAAAATATATTATACAATATCCCCCCTCTGCTAAGTGCTATATATAAATGTACGAAGGACTTTTACAAATAATTATTATAACAAATAAAGTGCAGGTTTTTATTGTGCTACTAGTAAATCCCCGTGAAAAATCACAGGCGGATTAATTAGATACACATCAGAAATACATCATTTGTACAAAATACTATTTAAACAACACACTTTATCTAGGCTTACCTAACTATGCAGACTGGGATTTTTAACTCAGTAATTCTGTACATACAATTATAAGACTATAAAACTGAAGGAATAATTATTTGTTAAGATTTTGAGTTTATGTATGTTATTATATATATTTAAAGAAAGATAAAAATATTATTAATTGCCTTTTATTTCATATTGATAGATCAAATGATTTAGAAGTTATTGATATTATAGGCTATATTATTGATTGAAGTGGTAAACATAACCCCAAAGTATAATCTACGCTAGGTTTTGTTTGCGTATTACAGATGATAGTTGAAATCATCTGTTATATTATTAAGTTAAACGAATAGGTTCTTCCTTCAATTTGTACTGGCTGGAAGCCGATCTACGATCTAGGTTATGATCCCATCAGCTTTGTTTTATATCCCCGATAAAGCAAATTAATTATAAAATCATCTTTAAAGATTATTTTATTAAAATAATTTAATAAATATGTTAAATTGATATGTTTTAATCGATTGACTATTTCAAAAAATAATTTTCTTTTTTTTTTATCAGGTATGTAAGTGATAAACCTACTCAATGTACAGTATTAAACATCATGGAAACTGCAAAGTATGTTAGGTTTGTGTTTAAATATTGTAAATGTATTTAAACATTGTTGTTTGTTTATAGTTTAACGTACCCTAAATGAGTGTAAATACCATATAGGATTTTTTTAGGTTAGGCCTCTCACATTTCACAACTTAATTAATAAAGGGTAGTTTTAGAAGCTGTTGTTGTTTAACGTCTGTGTTATATGATATTTATTAGTTGCTATGGTAACTACTGATACACATTAGGCCTACCACACAACTTTAAAGGCAACATCTGATTATGGTACTGGCATTGAAAACATTTATGCATCAGCTGTGCTGTGTATTTTAAATGGACAAATTATGCATCAGCTGTGCTGTGTATTTTAAATGGACAAATTTTACTTATTAATTTGAGAAAAAGATGTAGAAAACGAGTTTTCCGGTAATTGTCAATAAGTCCAACTGACTTTTTGGGTAACAAATAACTTATGCACTAAATTACAAGGGAATCCTTAGAGCCGTTTTCGGAATTAAATTCTGCAAAAACATACAATTATTGCTCATTTAAGAATATAAGATAAACGAATATTTTATGGTAAATGGTTGTATTTATATACAGCTTATAACCTCAAAGCAAATATTGTAACGTATAATTATAACATGCATTAGTTCTATAACTCATATTTAAAAAAATCAACTTCACAAGAAATTATAACGATTGAAGTTGTAAACATAACCTCAATCTATAATATAGCCTACACTGGGTTTACAGATGATGGGTGAAATCAGCTGTTATATTAAATGTTACTCCACGTACGTAAACTTGATTTTATAGAAGTTGATAGTAAGAGATTCCTGTTTGTATATAAGGATAAGGTTATAAATAAAATAAGGTCAGCATTAAATTATTTGGTTGAGAATAAAATTGTATTCGAACGCGTGAGTGACCCTTTTGTATTAAACAGGTGATTATTATAGTAAATAGTACAATCAGACCTAATTATGTACAGTGCTAATCTACGTTTGTATCGGTGCATTGATTAGGTGACTCTGATCGATCATCAGACCTACATGAAACGATGTAGGCCTACCCTCTCTATAGTTAAATGGAAAACCAACTAGTCTTTAATTAACTTATATATACATCAGTGTTCCGGTGCTTGTCGCATCCAAGAACGGTTTTGTGCGCTCCACGTTACAATATGACACAAGTGGCATCATTTATTACGAAACCGTTGTAAATGATGAAATGTTTACCTGGCTTAAAGACGTCATGATTTATCGTGGGTGTTCACAAATCAAATTATAAATGTAACGACGTTCTGCTTCCCTTTGTCTACAACAATCGAGCAACTCATTCTTTCAACAATGAGGAAGTCTCAGTCCATTGTGTAGTGTTTATGAAACACTTCGTAATTATTACTTTAGTTTTTACAGAGTTAAAGTTAGATGCGATATTAATTTAATGTATGGCAGCTGATATTGGCAAATAGAATACCAGACATTTCATCTCTTTTAATAAATTCTCAATAAAAAATACATTCTTTTTACCAATACATTTTTATAAAAAACGTAAAAACAAGGCCTTTAGCTATCTATATATATAAAAGCCAAATCCACTGACTCACTGATCACGATATCTCAACAACTACTGAACGGATTATAACGAAATTTGATATGTAGCTTCCTCTAGGATCATAGGTGCTCACTAAGAAAGGTTTTAGAAAAATTCGAATTCTTAGGGGGGTTTTGGGGATCAAAGTTACTAAATCACGATTTCTCTAAAACTACTAAACGGATTAGAATGAAATTTGGTACGTAGCTTCCTCTAGGGCCGTAGGTGCTCTCTAAGAAAGGTTTTAAAAAATTCGTAATATTTGCGGGTCAAACTTACTAAATCACAATTTCTCCAAAACCACTGAACGGATTGAAATGAAATTTGGTATGCAGCTTCCTCTGGTGCCGTAAGTGCTGATAAGAAAGTTTTTCAATAAATTTTAAATCTTAGGGGGGATTTGGGGGGGGGGGGTCAAAGTTACTAAATCACGATTTCTCCAAAACCACTGAACGGATTGGAATGAAATTTGGTATGTGGCTTCCTCTAGCGTCTTAAATGCTCTCTACGAAAGGGTTTTAAAAAATTCAAAATTTTAGGGGAGGTTTGATGGGTCAAAGTTACTATAAAAAAACCAACGAATGGATTGGAATGAAATTTAGTATGTATCTTCCTCTAGGGAAATAGGTGCTAGCTATGAAAGGGTTTAAACAAATTCAAAATTTTAGTGGGGTGGTCAAAGTTACTAAAAATCTCCATAAGAAATACATCTATAGTATAATATATTTAATGATATGATATATTTTTGTTAATATACATTTAACTTTGATGTGTCTATCCGTGCAAATATGGATCGGGCCAGCTAGTTGTCTTAATACAATCTACACCTTTAGGTAAACTTACAAAAATAAAACCCATTATGTAGTTGGTGAGACTACATATTCATTTGACCACTGGGTGAGCTGTTACTTAAGTTACAACCTAATGTATGGTGTTCAAAACTTCTGCATTTTAAAATGGTACCCTTAATAAATGACAATACTGGAACCAAAACTCATTAAGTCCATACACCTAATCAGCCTGCAACCTCTGTTGTGATTTTATAAACGACTAATTTAGTTTAGCTTAGGTCATTAGAGTAGTATGTCAGCATGTGTTTGGCCATTTAAATAGGTAGGAAAAGGGTATGACATTATGGTAGGTTAGGCTTTGTACATTTGAGTAGGTTAGGGCATTAGAGCAGGTTAATTTAGAAGAATAGAATAATTAAGATTGGTCTTGTACATTAGAGTAGGTTAGGTCAGTTTAGGACATTAAGTTAGGTTAGAACAGCAGCGTAGGTTAGTGAAGGAGTAGGTTAGACAAGAACATTAGAAACGGTTGGGTAATATTAGGACAATCGAATACGTCAGGTTGGAACAATATAGTCGGTTAGATTGGAACGTTACGGTAGGTTCGTTTAATACGTTTAGAGTATGTAAAGATATTAGAATAGGTTGTGTTAGGTTACGTTATAACAACAGAGTATGCTAGGCTATTAAATAAATTAGTACAATGTGTCTTAATTAATAAAATTATTTAATAATGAGGTGATTGTGTTTTTTTAAAAGTAAACAGTAAATGTAAACTGTAATAAAAATATTGTGAAGAATAGGTGATTTTCGTTTATTTTAAATTTGAGTTTTTTTTTTACATTCTCTTAATTTGGATCAAAGTTTCAACTTAAATGTTTTATCGATTTATTTTGAAGAAAGTTTTTGTGTTCTGGAATAAATGTTTATCTTCGTAATTTAATTAAACTTACCATGCATTATAGCTCCTATTAGTAAAGATTAATTTTGTATAACTATAGTAGTGCCCTATTGTTAATTTTGTATAACTATAGTAGTGCCCTATTCCTAACTTTGTATAACTATAGTAGTGCCCTATTGCTAATTTTTTACAACTATAGTAGTGCCCTATCGCTAATTTTGTATAACTATTGATTAGATATAAAGTAATTGTCGAATAAAACCTTCAATTTCACTTTGTTAAGCGTGTGTGAGCATTCATCTTTTAATTTAACTACCTTGTTAAAACAAATTGTCATGTCTCCAAAATTTGGAAATTTGTTATGCATACCGATCGTACTAAACATGTTAAAATAAGCGATTTTTTTCTAAATATGTTTAGTCTATTTATATATACAAACTGACCAGCGTTGGCAGCGTTAGTTCACAGTCAATCTATGACTTCGCAAATACGTTTGAATTATATCCGTTCTTAAATTGTATTCATGCATACTTTAAAACAATAATATTGGGCTACTACTAGTTAATTTACAGTATAGGTTTATAATACTAATAAAGTTAGTAAAGAAAAGTTGTATTACTATACAAGGATTAAAATAGATTTCTTACACGAAGATGGACGTATCTTGAAAACTATTTATAATTTAAGATCATTTATTTATGTTTCAGAAATATATAATGCATAAATCTATACTACTACTATAAAGAGGAAAATTTTGTTTTGTTTGTTTGTGTTCAGGGGGTAATCTCTGGAACTAATGAACCGATTGAAAAAAATAGTTTTACTAATAAAAACCTACGCTATCCCTGAGTGACATAGGCTGTAATTAATTTTGATAAAACGACTGATGAACCAACACGTATTTCTTGAATTTATTACCATAGCAACCAATATAATAAAATAACAAACGAAACAGCTGTTTGCTCCAACAGCTGACTTCAAATTTTGAAGTAATTATTTGTATTTCTAACTTTAAGGTTAGATTTTTATTAAAGTGTGAGCCTTGCTGTTTCTTTTAACCTTTATTATAACTGCTGTTGTAAACATAATATACGAAATAATTCGATTCGAACATTTAACATTATTTACCATCTTAGCTTTAGGGTTATTATTAATCCTATACCTTTATTATAAAGAAAACATAGCATGATTATGTGTATAGAAGGTTCCAACGGGTTTGGCGTGCGGAGCATGCAGGGGATTCCGCTAGTAACGTATAAATAAGTTATATTTTAAGAATACTTATTATTGACGAAAGGTCTTTCGTTAGTTACACTTTTCCATTTTAAACACTTGTCGAATAGTTGAAATGAAACTATTCGTGCATTTGGATATATTAAATATAAAACAGAACGGTAACAATTGGTCCCACACTGAACCCCTATTCCCAGGTCGATGCAAGTGTTCCAGGTAGCAACACTCGTGCAATTACAATTACTGTTTACAACAGTCATTCTCGTTTGTACGTATCATTGCTTAATCATTTGTCCCAGATCGATCAACGCACTGTGTCGAAGTGATAGGCCCACTCTGTATTTATATGCGAGTGTACTGGGCTTTAATTATGTATATGACCCAAAACCGGACTTAAAACTAGCAAGCCAACCCCCGTATTGGGAGAATTTGCAATACACAGTGTATTGTGTGCCTCGCACCACAACCCCCGTATTGGGAGCATTGAGTGCTTCTCACGCCAATTTCAAGCTTATGTGCTATGGACGCACATATGCGTCCGCTTTAAAATATTAGTGTTTGTTAGGAAAGGTTAAAAAATACAAAATTAAGTAATTTATACTCATTTAGGCTACAAATATAAAAAAACTAGCTGACCCGTACGGCGTTGCCCGCGTGGTGGTCGGTATTTTCAGTCTTTTTAACGTAATTGTATTCTTGTTAAGTGTTCAGTCAGTGAGTGGTATTTGGCTTTTATATATATAGATCTTAAATAATAGAAGCACTATTGTCATAGTAATAAAAGATCTGAAATTATGATTTTAGTAAATTTGATCCCCCCAAACCCCTCCTAAAATTTCGAAAATTTTCATACCCTTTCTTAGTGAGCACCTATGGCCCTAGAGGAAGCTACATACCA
>JAGFPH010004738.1:53896-94886 GCA_018207615.1 Philaenus spumarius
TTCGAAATCTTAATCTGAGTTTGGCGTAAATGTTACTAAATCACGATCTATCCAAAACTTCCAAACGGATATTTGGTATATAGCTTCATCTTGGGTCATAGGTGCTAACTAAGAAATGTTTTAAAAAAATTCGAAATTTTAGGGGGGTTTGAGGGTGGTTCAAATTTTAAAAATCGCGATTTCTCTAAAACTACCAAACGGATTGGAATGAAATTTGTAAGTAGCTTCCATGACATGGTTTAGAACCTACGATTCATATCCTTATGACACACAAAATGACCATAATTTGTCGCATTTATTTCACCAAAATAATTATGCAATAGCGAAGCATTGCCGGGTCAGCTAGTCAGCTAATTATTTTATATAAAAATCAAAACAATAATACGTAAAACACATCTGATTTTATTAATATCACGAAAGTAGTAAAGTGATTCGAGTGTTTACTTTCTTGCATTGGAGTTTAAAAGCCAATTTTATTTTGAAACGAGAACGGTGTTTTCGCCTTGACGACTAAGTACCAGGATTATACATGTTCTGTGTGGGTTTGGAAGTGGTGAATATAAATCAACTAGGCTGACAAAATATTCAAAGCTAGCGCTTTATTTACTCATTTAATTCTCGTATGCGATTTACAAAATGTTTGTAAATTAAATCAAAAGACTAAAAATTATAACTTTAATAAAACAATAGTAGTAGAAGCACAAATGGAACAAAATGTGGCTTGCAAGTTGTAATACTTTTGTTACTGATCAGCCTATCCAGTCTGAAGAGAAAAAATACAAAAATACATAATACTTATACTTATTAAGATTAGTATTCCAACAATACCAAATTTACAAAACATGCGCAAAGAGAACCAGAGAAATTGGTGGTTTAGATTATTTCTTTGTTTGTAAAAACAATGTTGTTTACAGTAAGTACCGGTTTTGAACGGACTACCGTAGCAATACAATAACAAAATATTACTAACTTATGTCAGCTAATTTCGAACAACGGCTGAAATAAGTATTGATCTGGTTTTGAGTACTAGAGTAAAACACCTTAAAACCGTGATAACTTAATCTCAAACAAATATTATTTACTAGGGGAAACCCCTTCGTTCTCCGCACGCCAACCCCGTTATAACCTTCTATACTCATAATCATAGTGTATTTTCTTTATAATAAAGGTGTAGGATTAATAATAATTCCAAAGCTAAGATGGTAAATAATGTTAAATGTTTAAATCAAATTATTTTGTATATTTTATAACAGCAGTTATAATAAATGTTAAACTGAGCAAGGCTCAGGTCTACACTTTAATAAAAACCTAACCTCATAAACGGTACCAGGAACTGGCACATACTTTCTCACAAAAATATTTAAATTATTAAACAGATTCATTGTGACTTCATAATTGTAGGTGTGGTAAGAGAGGTGATTTATTAAAGTAGGAGATAACTAATAAATATTATTATTATTATCTTGAGAAAAATTATTCGACGATTTCAAACACATTTGCTCCAAACACGTCTATTAGGCCTGTATAGATGCACGAAAAAGGTTTGAAAATTTTTCAAAAACAACCCCCTTTTTGGCCAAAAAACACCCAAAAATCAGTTATTATTATTATTATTAGCTAAACAATAGTTTTTAGAAGGATACGGTTTCCTGCATATGGTAGAGTACATTAAGGGCTACAAATAAGCCCAATTTGATCAAAATCGTTACAGCCGTTTTTTTATAAAAAAAATAATAATTGATTTTTCGGGGTTTTTTGCCAAAAAGGGGGTTGTTTTTCAAATCCCTTTTTCGTGCATCCATATAGGCCTAATTGACATGTTTGGTTCGCAATCGATCGACTAGTTTTCGCTCTAGCTTTGTATACATACAGACAGACATTTTGTAAAAACCACGGGGTTCCAAAACGGATATTTCCACAAAAATCTCAACATCGATTTTTTTTTGCGATCACCATACTATCTCTATACTATAGTATAGTGAGAAAGTAAAAGTGCTTCAATATTTGAAATCAGCTGTGAATGGAAATATTGGGACAAACAACTGTTTTATGTTATTTTATTAAATTGGTTGCTATGCAAATAAATTCAAATACATGTGTTGTTTTATCACTCTAGGCCCAACCTAATATTTTCCCGACTAAATTTACAAATATTGAAATAAAGGATCGTTTTATCAAAATGAATTATAGCCTATGTTACTCAGGGATAGTGTAGCTTTTTATTAGTAAAACTATTTTTTAAATCGGTCAGTAGTTCCAGAGATTACCCTCTACAAACGAACAAAAAATGTTTAATTCTTTATAATATTAGTATAGATAGTAACTATAACCATCTGTGTGGTAGAATACAGGTTTTTGTTAAATTAATAATGTCGCTTAAAATTGTGTGATTCGAACGAGTTCGTTGATCCTTGTTGGCAGAACCATGGCTTACAAATAGTAATACCATAGAGTTTGTTCGTGAATATTTGAAAACGACTATTAAACGTTAAAAAATCTTTTGTCTTTGTTTTTGCGTATTTTTATAGTAACAACATTTATTATATACGTGCAAATTTTCTAAGGGGTTGTCTGCACGGTAACTTTTCGACCATCGAACACGTGCTCCTCCTGCTATTATTTGTAAATATTTTACTTACATATTTTATTTAGAAATAATTATAAAAATGATGAAGAAATATCGTGTGGGTCGTAGAGGAAAACATTAACGGAGAGGGATCTATTTACAAGTTAAATTTTGACATTTACCTCGAAATACAACCTCCTTTAAATTCCGAGAATATACATTAGAGCTTCAGCGAGATAAATTGAAGTCGGAATATATACTGACGAACCCTACAAGATCTACAACATTTCATCTGTGTTTTGGTCTTTACTTAGTCCTGACTTAGGCCTATAAAACTAGAGGGCTCCGCCCCCTGCTCGCCAAAACCGGCGGTGACTCACGTCGTAGTAAATGCAAACAGGTTATTTTATATAAATAGGCCCTAATATTAAATTCTAATATATGTTATTTATTTTAATTAGGATAAAACATAGTGGTTTCTTACTTTTAAATTCCTTATTTTATTAAGGGTTTATTCTTTAGCTTAAAGGAAAATATAACAATCAACATTTTTACTGCATTTTCACCCCTTAGCAGTACGCGGCAAAATGTCAATCTATGATACTTGTTTTATGTATGTTGAAAGAAAGAAATGTACAAAATTAAGCTCTATAGCTTTAAGGAAAGTATAACAATTAATATAAATTAATTCTAACCTATGTTACTCAAGGAATGTGTAACTTTTTATTAGTAAAACTATTTTTCAATCGGTTCAGTAGTTCCAGAGATTACCCCCTACATACAGCAAGGCTTGGATCACTTTAGTAAAAATTTAACCTAAAAGTTAAAAGTTTTAAATATTTTTTTCAAAGTTTGAAATCAGCTGTTAATGGAAATATTGGAGCAAGCAGCTGTTTTATCTGTTATTTTATTAAATTGGCTGCTATGGTAATAAATGTAAATACATGTGATGATTCATCAGTCTAGGCCTAACATAAGATTTTTTTCCGAATAAATTATTTAGGAATATTGAAATAAAAAAGGTTTTTATCAAAATGAATTATAGCTTATGTTACTCATGGATAGTGTAGATTTTATCAGTAAAACAATTTTTTTCGATCGGTTCAGTAGTTCCAGAGATTACCCTACATAGGCTAAAAAAAAATGTTTACCTCGTTGCAATATTTGTATGGATTACACAAGCAAGAATAAAAAGATAACCGTTTTGCTTGTTTTGATTATTATTTCTTGTTTTATTGTATTTGCTATTATATTGAATTAACTATTATTTCTATTCTTCCTTGACAGTGATTATACTCCAAATTTTATAATCTCGCTAGAAATGTTACATAGTTTCCAGTAAAAGTATTTGAAGAAATTTGAATAAGGTTTCTCGAATCTCTAGACCACTGACTCTTCATGAAATTAGTTTCCTTGCCGGAACACCTTGAAGCTGTCTGTATCGGTTACTTAATTATTAGGGTCTGGCAGATTGGTTGATAATCACAGATCAAAACGGATGTGGACTTGATTATATTGGCACTTTTATAAGCCGGTGTTTGTGAATTTAAACGCATTAGAATGTGTTATTTTTTGGATATACAGGAAACACATTGCATTTTGAAATTATTTAATTAAAGTTATTGCCTTTTCGAATAAATAAATACAACAATAGTAAACAATAGTTTATTGGGTCATTTTTTTTGAGACAAACGTTATTGAAAGTAAAGTGTTGAAACCTTTTTTTTAACACTTTTTCGGGATACTCAATTCCAAAAGCATACTACATTAGTAACAACGAACAAACACAAATAGATTTAAAAATAATTTACCTTTGTGGTAAATTAAACCTCAATTCAATACATTCAGTATCATTCACTTTACTAAGGCTTAACTAATCGTGAGAAACACGCAAGTTTAACGTTTTTTATAAAAAACTAAATGTGCACAGTCATGCAGTAACAATACACGCCCTAAAGTTACAGTTCCAAGCGATATCAAAGGTAACTCGTTCAAAACAGACTTCTCGTGAAGCGTGAAACAAGCTCAAAGCCAAACAATTTACCTTTCTTTTAATTTTAACAAGTTGAAAAGATTTCACTCGTTATAATCACTGTAGAAACAACAATGTAGGATTATTGTTCAACGGTTGGTACAAAGTTAAATTTTCACGACTTTTATTGTAAAACTAACGAACAGTATTATTTAAGTTCGTGCAGAATTAGTCAATGCGATGTTTATTAATTCTGTAATTAGTAACCTTTGAATTATGAATTAGTAACCGTATCAAAGTAAATGAGTTTAAAGCTGTGATCAATGTTTTTGTTTTTGTTTTTTTTTTTTTTTTTAAAGAAGGAAAATATAATTGCGTGGAATTTAATTGCCTTTACCCAAAGCGTTTCTGTATTGTTTGTTTGTATCATGGTTAAAATTTAAAATGTATACAATTTTTCGCTGCAATGCTCGCGTTTGCTGTTTGCACAGTTAGAAACAACTTTTACAAACAATTGTTGCAAATATTTCAACGTACTGTATGATGTTTTCACTCGACGTTAATTTAAAAGTGCGTGAAACCTTAGGCAATTAACGAGACCATGCAATATGTTCATTGTCTATGCTAATATTATAAAGAAGTAAAATTTGTTTGTGTGTAAAGGGCAATCTCTGGAACAACTGAACCGATTGGAAAAATAGTTCTACTTATAATAAACGGTACCAGATAACTGCCTCTCATACTTTCTCCAAGTTGAAACTTTATACCTTCCCAAGAGTAGCATAGGAGGTGGTTATTTAGAATTGCAAAAGTAGGAAAATGTTACCATGAAAAATATTAGATGCATGTAACACACATCCATATTATATTATTGTTATTATTATTTTAACTATTTGATCGATTTTGAACAAATTTGAACCAAAAATGTCAATTAGGCCTGTATAGATGCACAAAAAAAGGTTTTGAAAATTTTTGAAAAACAACCCCTTTTTTGGCCAAAACCCCCAAAATCTGATATTATTATTGATACCTAAACGAGAATTTTTAGATAGATGCAGTATTTGCATATGGTACGGTACATTAAGGGCTACAAATAAGCCAAATTTTATCAAAATCGTTAGAGCCGTTTTTGAGAAATTTGGATTTTTCTCGCTTTTTGTCCTTTTTTGGTGGGTAAACCCCTTAAAAATCCAAAATTTTAAAAATAAAAAACAAACACCTGGAGATATTCCAGACCTACACCTAATACCAAATTTCATCAAAATCGGGCCGTTGGTATGGTCTCCACCTCTGTACACATCCTAATAGACACACAGACACACGGACAGAGATCACAAAAAAAAACACTTTTTTGGATTCAGGGAGGACCAAAACAAATAATTCCACTAAAAATATTTTTGGGTTCAGGAAGCACCAACACAGATAATTCCACTAAAAAATTTTTGGGGGTTCAGGGAGCACCAAAACAGATAATTCCACTAAAAATGCAAATTCATAAATTTGGACGAAAACAATACGTACGGGGGGAGAAAGTAAAAGGAAACATGTAAAGGCACTAGGAACTTTTTTGTATTACGTTTAAGGATTATAAACAAAATTTTCGGACTTTTGTATTTTATGAGTATTTTTCAGAAACTTGACCCATTTCGTGTAAATTGGACTTGAAATTTGATGTTTATTCAGAAGAAGAGCTCGAAAAACTGACGTTAACAAATTATATAATTTTTGTATTATTAAGTTTTGTATAAACATAACTCTGGTTGTTAAATTATACACAATAGTTATAACCTCTCAAAAAATGTCTGCGGTGGAGTGGAAGGTTTTCCATTATCTTGATAAAAATAGTTTTTATTGACTGGCTTGGGAGTTTAAGGGAACTTTGAAGGAAAAACGTGCAACAGACAGACCTAGGATGATTTATGTGCAGTAACAGTTCCCTGGCTGCGCGGTAATTTATTGACAGCATTAACCCAGCCGAGTTGGTATTGAAACGTCACAAAACCTATATATTTACCTTAGACCGGATTGAAATCTTAAATTAATTGTATGCGTCCGCAAGTGCGTAAGCACATCTGTTTTGGACAGAATTATTAGGACAATCCAAATGTAGGAATGAACAACTCTTTTCCTTGCGTACAAACATGTTCTAGACCAGAAGGTAGCGTTTTCTATACTAATACTAGCTGGGTGCCCTCGATAAAAAAAATATCAATTTCAAAGGCATCCCGTATTCTCTTTGTTAATACGCTATTTACACTATGTACTACTTTCTTAGCTTAAGCGTATAAAATATTTATCTTTTAGTTTTATTAATACCTGTCAAAAGGCAGCCTTTTTATATGCTTATTTAAAGAACCACCTTGTAAACAATGTGAGTCAGTGGAATTTGAAATTTTTTGAAAAACAACCCCTTTTATGGCTAAACAAAAGCCCAAAAATGAGTTATTATTATTATTATTATTAGCTAAATGAAAATTTTTAGATAGAAAGATGGTGTTTTTTTTGTATATATTAGGGTAGGGCCTACATTAAAGGCTACCAATAAGCAAAATTTTATCAAAATAGTTAGAGCCGTTTTTTTATTTAAAAATATATAACTGATTTTTGAGGGATTTTTAATATAAAGGGAGATGATTTTCAAAATTTTTCAAAACCGTTTTCCGTGCATCTATACAGGCCTACTTGACATGTCTGGTGCAAGTTTGTTTGATATCGATCGAATAGTTTTCGCTCTAGCTTTGTATACATACAGACAGACATTTTGTAAAAAACACTTTTTTGGACTGGGGGGGAGGGGGTGTCCCAAAACGGATATTTCTACAAAAATCTCAACTTCGGTTTTGGGATCACTATATTTTCTCTATACTATAGTATAGTGAGAAAGTTAAATACTGATTTAAAATGCTACTTGACAGGAATCGGACTGTGGAAGTTTTGAAAATAAACTGCCAGTATACAATTTGTTATGATTTTTCACTCATTTTAAGTTTTGTAGTTCCAAGGTTTGGATTTGTATTGCCGGGTTGGGGGGGGGGGGAATATAATATAATATTTTGTTGAACGAACAATTCTTTGGCCCTCGCGTGTACAACCAAACATTTTTTACTTAAAAAATACATTGCTTAAACAATATAAGTTAAAACCTTTTATAACTTATCGAAAGATAAAATTATTTTGACAGAAAAGGTGAAAAGCTGTTTGAACGACTATTTTACGAACCGAATCCGCTTCGTCAGACCTCGCACAAACTTTACGATAGAAAATGCAATAACCAAAGTTCCGCCACCTAGCAGGTTGCACGTAGCAATGTGGTGTCAACGCAATAAGATCAACTTCCTCAACGCTCCTCCATACGCCAGTTTTTATACGTACTCCTCTTTTGTTATATCTTTAGGGAAATCTCATTCTCTTTTGAAATGCATTGTGTCACACACGCTAAAAGTATCCGTGAGGTCGCAAAGTTCTGTAACAATGGTGCCTTAAAATTGCCCTATTGAAGTCTTATTAAGTTGAATTTTGTTAAATGAGGTGTTCTTGTTGGGTAAAGTATTGCATACTATTTATTGTTTATGTAAAGTGGGAAGTATGTGTTTACTAGGAAGCCTCCGTGAAAAATCACAGATTAATCAGCTACACATCAGAAATACATCATTTAAAAAAGACATTATTTAAAAACAACAGACTTTGTTTAGGCATGTTTAACTATTTTGAGAGGATTTAGCATGCCTAACTATGTGGAGGGGATTTTTAACTCAATGGTAAGGATATTTAGATACAATTTAGTAAAACATTTAGTAAAAAATGTTGTATTTATATACTGTAAACTAGCTGGCCCGATCCGGCTTTGCACGGATAGACAAATCACAGTTAAGTGTATATTAACAAAACATATATTATATCAATAAATGTATTACACTATGTAGTTCTTATGGGGATTTTTTGTAACTTTGACCCCCAAAACCTCCCCTAAAATTTGGAATTTTTAAAACTCTTTCTTAGCGAGCACCTAGGTAGTGACTACACATCAAATTTTATTCCAATCCGTTCGGTGGTTTTTTTTAGTAACTTTGACCCCCCAAACCTCTCCTAAAATTTCGAATTTGTTGAAAACCTTTCTTAGCGAGCACCTATGGCTCTAGTGAAAGCTAAATACCAAATTGCATTCCAATCCGTTCTGTGGTTTTGGAGAAATCGTGATTTAGTAACATTGACCCCCCCAACCCACTATAAAATTTAGATTTTTTTTAACCTTTATTAGAGAATACAGCCTTAGAGGAAGCTACATGCCAAATTTCGTTCCAATCCGTTTAGTAGTTTTGGAGAAATCGTTATTTAGTAATTTAGACCCCCAAACCCACCCTAAGATTTTGAATTTATTAAACCCTTTCTTATCAGCACCTATGGCCCTAGAGGAAGCTGCATACCAAATTTCGTTCCAATCCGATCAGTAGTTTTTGAGAAATCGTGATCAGTGGGTCAGTGGATTTGGCTTTTATATATATAGATATATATATTAGATAAAATTAAACCTGTTCACAAAATCTCACAACAAATACATTTACTAACTTCAAACGCGTTTCAACGACAATGTCGCCATCCTCAGTGATGCACGGGCTACAGTAACCAAACTATAACTACTACGGGTTTGTTTTCTGTAACCCGTGCATCACTGAGGATAGCAACATTGTCGTTGAAACGCGTTCGAATTTACTACACGTATTTGTTGTGATATTTTGTGTTCAGGTTTTATTTTATCTAGATACTTTCTCACAAGTCATTAGCTCAATAGTTATATGTATAAAAAATTAAGATAAAAATATTATCTTTTTAATTGCTTTGTATTTCATATTGATATATCGAGTTATTAATATTATAATGAAGAAATTAATAATGGATTATGTTATAGGAAAATGAATGTTTCCGAAGTTAAACTAATCTGTATCTCTTCTTTAAATTTGTATAAATAAATGCATTGACAATAAAGGGTCGTATTTATATTCATTTTATAACATTAAAGAACCCCTTTTAACGTAGACTACCTACATTGATTCTATAATTCATTTTTTTTAATCGACTTTCAAAGACATTAAAATATTATTGATTGAAGTTGTAAACATAACCCCAAAGTATAGTCTACGATTTTTAGTTAATGTAATACAGACGATGGGTGGAATCAGCTGTTCTATTATATGATACTCACGTACGGACGTACTGTTTTATAGAAGTTTATGTAGTTATAGATATCTCGTAGTATTTATGTCCCGTTAATTTAGTATTGGATTCAATTGTTTTCTCTTCTTTACTCGTGAGTTTATGTGTTTCTCAGTCTCAGACGAGGCGAGTTAATATTACACCGTATTAAAATGTAGCTGAACCCAGTGACAAGGAGCAGCGACTTTCAAAGACGAAAGACTTATCAAAGCAGTGACATCTGAATAAGAGTGTGTGTGACATTAATATTCGTTTATGTGGTGGTGCTGTTTTCCAGAAAATTGTATTTTAAGTTTTATTTCAACATGGTTTTGGTTATACCCTTAGATTGGGGTAAAACTGTATCCTTCCCCCTGTCTTAATTTAAGCCGTTCTGACACTTTTTAAATAAATGAATAAAACAACACACTTCTAAGGAAAATACGTTGACTTGCCTAATGTGTTTCAATGACAAATTCATCACAATCTAACTAGAACCAAGAAACGGCCACGCCCTACTCATGTAGTAAAAATATTTGCTGACTTATGGTAAATTAGCTGTAATTTGCTGGCAGTACTTGAAGTGTACTACTTTTTATAATTTTTAATTCCTGACATCCTGAAAAGTTGCATTGCGAGAAACATTTTTGTTTTTAGGGCAGGTGCGTCGTGTAAGCGAGAGAAATTTAGCTGATAGCTACATTTTCCCAAAAAGTTTTTTTTTTAAATTAGCTATTGTAGTTTCTGTTTTACAACAGTTAGTACACGAGCTTCGTTTCGCGGGTAATTTGGCAACATGTACGGGCGGGCCGGCCTGCGCAGGCGGCTCGCGTCCACCATATTGTGTGAGTATTTTACTCTAAAACTGACTTCACTCTTGCGTTCGACTCGTTCAGTCTATTTAATTCTGTGGTCGATGGGTTCGGACATGAGCTGCTTCCTCAACTTCAGTTTCTCTTTTATTTTGGTAGTACATTGACTGTTATTGTACTGTTTCACCTATGTAATGTTGTTGTACTTAGGTTTTGTATTAGAGCTTCTGTAATGTCTGCATCTTTTTATTTATTTTATCCTAATCGCTAATGCAGTGCCTAACCAATTTTCTTTTACACTAGCTGACCCGTGCGAATATTTCGCAAGTTCGGAGTAGGCCTACATTTACCTGATTTAACACGTTGATTTAATTCAGTTAATTAAGTTTATTTATTTACATTGGTTTATAAATAACAGTTTCCCTATACAATCTTACAGTGTAAACAATCTAACTAACAGCTGTCATGCTAGTTAAACAGATGGTTAGTAGATGGCGCCTTTCATTAGGAACATACAGAGTATAATATAAAAGTTTTTTAAATCAATTTTTGTTATTAAAACATGAATTTTAAGCTGTTTGTCTATTTTTCCCGTGTAGTGGTTAAGGAAAGCTTTAAAATGATGCCTCATTCATGTAATTTGATGATGTATTAAGGAAGTTATGGCGTACCGACAAAAAAATAGTCTTGAGAAATAATATATGCGATATTTTGCTTTAAAATATTTAAATATTTGCATGGTAAAATATTTTTTAGAAATAAATAAAAACAAATCCAGGAGTTCTGAAGACCACTCGGGAGTATTGCAAACTTATATATCGATGTTCTGATTTACACTTCAGAAGTATAGAATATATTGATTAAAAACACAAGTTATGAAATGAGGAAGCACAATGTACATTTCAGATGTATCACCAAGTAAACTATTTTAACACAACATACGAAATGAGGAAGCACAATGTCCATTTCAGAGGTATTTACCAAGTAAACTAAATTACACAACATACGAAATGAGGAAGCACAATGTCCATTTCAGAGGTATTACCTAGTAAACAATTTTAACACGAGTTGCGAAATGAGGAAGTATAATATCCATTTCAGATGTATTACGAAGTAAACCATATTCTTTGTTATTTACACATGTGTACTATATAGTAGAGGGTGACGGAATATAGCGTGACGGAAAAATTGCCGGCGGTAAAGTTCGATTCATCGCTCTCAGTTTTTAGATGAGGTGCGCCTATTAGACCAGTGCTGATGGACGCCAAAAAATATAAAAGCGGGGAAAAAATTAACACCATGTGACCTACTGGAAGAGGAGTAAAATATTGTTCGAATGACGGGAAAAATAATTTGGAGTCGACGAAATGGAGATGGGTGGAACTGGGTGAACGTTTAGGGGTTGAAAGTGGTGTTTCACGGTTTTTCACGATTTGCAACGAAAGTTGACCTCCTATCGAGAAACATGAATGAGCAAAGTTGTTGATAATAAAAAGATCTACATTTTTTGTACCTAACGTTTTTCCACATAACCTCAAATTTTCCGGGAAATCGAAAAAACAAAATTTTCAGTTTTTAATTTTTTCTCGGCCAAAAATAATTTTGTTCACGAAATTTGATGAAAATATAACCTATTATGTTTCAAGTAAGCTGTAATTTCTTTGTAGCGAAATACATATTTTTCGTTTTTTTTAGACAAATTCCGAAAAACTACCTCTTTTTCAATTGAAAAGTTTCACCTTAAAAATTCGTCTTTTCAAGCTCACCAGCCGCCATTTTTTCAGTTGAAGCGTCTACTCTTAGATTATGTAATAGAAGACACAGTAGCACTACCATGGAAACATTTTCCAGAAAATGCGATAAAATGAAAAAACTGATTTAAAAAAATAAATTTTTCTCTCAAAAATCATCGGCACTGGTCTATATAGAAGTTTACGCTTCAAAAAGTTAATCAGAAGCAAAGTAAGGCTACAGTAATTATAGGCTACAAATTTAACAGCTGTTGTTTACGTCCTATCAGATATTGGTAGTAACCAAAACATTGTATACTATTCTAATGCAACCAAGTCAGTGTCCTACAACAGAACTAGACTACGTTTTTATGTAATGAAGTGCTCAACGACATGCACTTTTTTATTCTCCATCAGTGGTGGTTTCTGTTCTAGCGTTGCAATTACTAAATGACGACCAAATCTGTCCTAAAACCTGTCTTGGTGCGAGTTATTGGAGCGGGAAATATATCAGGACTGAAAGAACCGGTCCCTGTGGTACACCATACTTCACGTTTCCATTTTACGAAAACACTACGATAGCTTTTGTTCTGAGCTCTGCAGATGCACTCCCGGGACGACGGAGGTTTTTAGACGGAAATGTCCCGAGTTGTGATAACGTTCGTAATATTCACGAAATACTTTCGCGTTTCTGCGGGTCTGTTGTAGAACGTGCGTTCTGCAAAGTGCAATTACTTAACGCGAAAGTTTACCTTTTTCCAGTTGCTATTGTTTTATTTTTCAAGTTAAAATATCTTACAATAGTTTGCATTAAAGGTAGTGGAAACTTTCAAATACACTTTTTAAAAGAGAAAGTTTTGAAGTTTAATAAAGTTTCGTAAACAATTTGAAACTATAATAATTACTGTACCGGGTGTTTCAGAAGTTACCCATACTTTGAGGTATTACTTTCGGGCCAAAGACAGTTTTTAATGTATTATTAGCGAATTTCCATTGGAAAAATGAGCTAGTGCAGTGGCCCTTATGGTAAGACCCAAGGTCGGGAGTAGCAAATGAGCACCGATCATGCTCCCCAGAACACGTTTTGGGGTGTCATTAAAAATCATATATATTGTTCGCACTCTAGCGACCGCATTTGAAGTCCGATTACGTCCAAATTTAGTAGACATGATGATTTCCTACGTCGCTTGGACGAGTTCGTTAGAAAAAAAAATCCAACAATCGGAAGCACGTTTTTTGACCGGAAGTACAAATTTTTTGAGATTTTTCCTACGACAATTAATTTGTTTTGAGTTTTTCCTGCACGTATAAATGTAGGATGTCATTCTGCGCATTTTGTTTTTTACGCGACCTTATAGCTCGCTTGAATCCCCCAAAATCGATCAAAACGTAAAATACCATAGAAGATACTCCCAATACCGAGGTTGGCGTGCCAAGCACGCAATGCTTTGAATGTTGAAGACACTCTCAATATTTGGAATGGCGTGCGAAGCACGCAATTCATTGTCTATTTAAGATAATCCCAATATGCGGAATGGCTTGCGAAGCACGCAATGCTTTGTGTATTGAAAATACTCCCAATATGCGGAATGGCATATGCGAACCATTTGCAGCTATTCAGCACTGTCGTGAATAGACCTATTTCCAAAATTGTTGGTTGAAACCCTAAAACATAGGCCTATAAACTTAATTTTATGAAATTTGCTCAACTCACGTCAGCGGTTCAGTTGCGTGGTCGAATTATTAAAATATCTGAGAGTTCTTCGGTTTTCTCACAGCAGCCATTTTAGTTTCTCAGTTATTTTTCTCAAAAACGGTTTGTATACTTTGTAGTAATTTAACATAAAGATTAAGACGATAGTGGTCTAACCGTTACAAATAATCAATATTTTCCTACCACCAAATTCAAAATGGCGGGCGTGTAAAATGTACGATATTGAACATCTCGAAAACTATTAAATTTACAAAAATACTCAAGAGACACTTACTTTTTTTAGTGACAATAGGTAACTGATTGCGAATGAAAACTTTAAAATATTAAATTTCATGGCTTACCTTGTGTGTAGTAAAATATGTGTTTTTTACCACAATTAGGTTATTATTTGACCAATAGAAACAAAACAAAATAAACGGTACCAGGAACTGACACATACTTTCTCACTAACATATTAAAATTATTAAACAGATTCACTGTGACTTCATAATTTTGTAGGTGGGGTAGGAGAGGTGATTTATTAAAGTAGCAGATTAACTAATAAATATTATTATTATTAGCTAGACAGAAAACTATCCGATCGTGTTCGAACAAATTTGTACCAAACACTTCAGTTTGTATAAATGCACGAAAAAAGGTTTTGACATTTTTTTAAAAAAAAACCTTTTTGGCCAAAACCCCCAAAAATCAGTTATTACTATTATTATTAGCTAAACGAGAATTTTTAGAAGATGCGGTTTTTCGCATATAGTAGTACATTAAGGGCTACAAATAAGCCAAATTTGATCAAAATCTTCAGAGCCGTTATTACAAACATAATAACTTAATTTTTGGGGGTTTTTTTACCTAAAAATTGGGTTTTTCCAAGTTTATCAAAACCTTTTTTCATGCATCTATACAGGCCTTAGTGTTCTCTCTAACTTACTTTGTATACATACAGGCAGGCAGACAGACATTTTGTAAAAACTACTTTTTTCACTCAGAGGGTTCCAAAAACGGATATTTCCACAAAAATCTCAACATATATTTTTTTGCTATCACTATACTTTCTCTGTACTATAGTATAGTGAGAAAGTAAAAATAAAAAACAAAAATTTTAATTTATATTTCGCTTGGCATTTATGGTTTTTTTCTATATTTTGTTTGAAGTTGTTTAACATTGCATAGTTAAACTATGAAATTTGAATTGGGTGGTTGGAAAAATACTTTTGTTTTTGTTTTGCCTTCATGCTTTTAAACTTTACACTACGCTTTCCCAATTTTGTAAAACAAATTTTTAAGAAAGGGCGTTTTTTAAAAAAAAACTGATAATTTCTGTCATTTTATTAATAGTACTGCGAATTGTTTTTGGCTTAGGAACAATAACTGAAATTATTGGCAGTGTGTTATTAACTTTTTATTAGAGTAAACAATTTCCTAATACTTCGCAAATTACATTTACACTGATTTTTTGTGTGTGCTGCTCTTATTAATTTTATAAAATTAAAACTTTATTTTTAAAATATTAAGTACTGTAAATTTTTTTCCATATCTTAACTTGTATTAATCTTCAAAATTGACATCTGCAAACGCGAAAGAAATGTTTACAAATGCAAATTTACAAATTAAAACGCTGGTTTCCACCCGTAAACCAGATTTTATTTAACTTTCCCCTCAAACACGTGCTCCAAGTTACTGAAGCTCACGTTGTCACACATGAATACCTGTCAAAACAATTTGTGACACAAGTATTTGTGAAACTCTTTTGTCGTCCACGCGAACTGTCTACTTCAGCTGCAAAATTCAGTATCCGAACGTTTTATTATTTACAAGACTTATATTGACGTCGATGAGCGAGCGTGGTGCCGTTATCGCCGACCTGGCCAAATATTTAATCCTTCTTTAATAGTTCTGTGTATTAATGTGTATATTTTGAGCCCATTTTGACTATTATTTACGTCACTTTACGCGTGTTACTGTCTTCTGCGCTCACGACAGTAAATTAGTTAGCCTATGGTTTATTAGTTGAAAGTGTAAATTCAGGAAACAGTCAGTTTCTAAAAAAATGATAAAAGAAAAATGTGAACTGATATAGTTGACAAATCTATATAAATAAAAATGTAAATACTCGTTTGTTCAAAATCTAAAATGTTCCAATGCTCTTCACCGATTCGTTTGAAATTTTGACACAACATTGCATTCGAATCCACGAGTGTTTTTACTTTCTCTCCCCCCCCCCCTATACGTAGTATATGGAGAAAGTATTGTTTCAGTCCAAATTTTCGAATTTGAATTTTTAGTGGAATTATCTGTTTTGGTGCTCCCTGAACCCCCAAAAATTTTTTAGTGGAATTATCTGTGTTGGTGCTCCCTGAACCCAAACAAGTGTTTTTTTAGTGATGTCTGTCCGTGTGTCTGTTAGGATGTGTGCATAGCTGGAGACCCTACCAACAGTCCGATTTTGATGAAATTTGGTATGCTAGTGTAGTTTAGGAATATCTCCAGGTATTATTTATTTTTCGAATTTTAGATTTTTAAGGGGTTTTAATGGCCAAAAATCGAGAAAAATCAAAATTTCTCAAAAACCGCTTCAACGATTTTGATACAATTTAGCTTATTTGTAGCCTTTATCGTACCCTACCATATGCAAAAAACCGCATCTTTCTAAAAATTCTCGTTTAGGTAATAATAACAACTGATTTTTGGTGGTTTTTGGCCAAAAAGTGGGTGGTTTTTCAAAAATTGTCAAAACCTTTTTTCGTGCATCTATGCAGGCCTAATTGACATGTTTGGTGCAAATTTGTTCGAAATCGATCGAATAGTTTAAATAATAAAAATAATATAATATGGATGTGTGTTACATGCATCTAATATTTTCCATGGTATTTCCTACTTTTGCAATTCTAAATAACCACCTCATATGCTACTCTTAAGAAGGTATAAAGTTTCAACTGGGAGAAAGTATGTGGCCGTTATCTGGTACCGTTTATTGTATTTACTTTTTGAAAAACAACGCCCTCTGTTGGATATAAAAATAACACAAACTATACTAATTATTTTACGGCAATGATAGCGCCATAATAAATAACAATGAAAATGTTTAGTGTTGGTATATTAATCAGCTGGTCGCTCTAATATATTCCTTAACGGCTGATTTCAAACTTTGAAACAATGATTTGTATTGCTAGCTTATAGGTTAGGTTTACTTACACATCTGTTGAACGTAAATATATCACACATTGCAGCAATTTGTGATCTATAATAAATAATAAATAAATATCTTTATAGTTGAAACATTAATCAGCTGTTTGATAAAATATTTTCATTAACAGCTGATTTCAAAATTTTAAACAATTATATGTGTTTCTAACTTTTTAGGTTTGTGTTTAAGTGCAGACATAAGCCTTGCTGGTTCTATTAACCTTCATTATTAACTTCTATTATAAAATATAATATGAAATAATTAGATTTGTACCTTTAACATGATTTACCATCTTAGCTTTGAGGTTATTATTATAAGCTACACCTTTTATTATAAAGGAAACATAACATATGTGTTTAGAAGGTCCCAACGGGGTTGGCGTTCGGAGCACGCAGTGGTATCCCCTAACAAGTAATAAAAACATTTGATATTAATATACAATTAAATTAACAGCCTTATTAATATAATTTACTTTGTGTAAAATTATAGAGTCTTCTTAAGATTTATTCCATTTGGCACATTTACAGAGTGACTCAATCTTTAAGAATTACTTTGACGTTATTACTATAGATCAATGTAGTCCCGCTAAAAGGTTCTGAAAATTAGTTTTCATCGTAGACGTACAATTTAAAGTATAATCTAGGCTACGTTTCATGTTCAATTGTTTATGCCAACCGGACGCTATAAATGTGCATTATTATACATATATATACTAGCTGGCCCGATCCGGCTTTGCACGGATAGACAAATCAATGTTAAACGTATATTAACAAAAACTTTAGTAATGTTTAATGATTTTTTTAGTAATTCCTCCCCCCCAACCCCTTAAAATGTTGAATTTTTTAAAACCTTTCTTACCGAGCACCTAACGTCCTAGAGGAAGCTACATACCAAATTGAGTTCCAATCCGTTCAGCGGTTTTGGAGAAACCGTGATTTAGTAACTTTGACCCCCCAAACCCCCAATGAGATTTAAAATTTTTTTAAACCCTTTCTTATCAGCACCTAGGGCCCTAGAGGAAGCTACGTACCAAATAATATGCGTTGCATGTTACGGAAAATGAATGCACGTCCGCCCACATACGAATACCACGCAAAATGCATGTATTATTTTATGTATGCGGATGCGGCTTATTAAATTAGTATTTAAATTTGAAGTGATTTCAATTTCATGCCATTAACGAGTATCAATTATGAAAATAGCGAATTAGTATTACTGTTGATTTTTGAGCAAACTGAAATAAATCAAAATTTATTTGGGGAATCTTTTGCTCTAGGAAATCCTTACTAAAGTTTTATCTTTCTAAGCATTATAGTTTTCGAGTTCTAAAGAACTTTTTAAAGGCTTACGACGTGGAAGATATAAATTATTTTCGTTAAGATTACTTATCGGCACTAGACGCCAAGTGTTGGCTAATATCTTATGTCCTTAAATAAATAATGGTTTTAGACAGCACTTAAGGAATCCCATAAAAACTGTTAAAGCTATAACCACACACAATCAATTGTATATTTTTAGATTGACGGCTAAGTACGAAAATAGTTTATATTCCCTAATTTGACATTATGCTTACTCCAATTTATAAGGATCAATAATTTATTTTTGTAAATACATATGTCATATTTTGAAATGTATTATAGAAAAAGACATTAATTATATATACTATATTGTATATAAAATTTTAACATAATAAAAGACGATATATGAACTATGTTTTCTTACGTGAGGGTGTTTAGTTTAAGGTCCACGTACAACCATAACCTCAAAAATATTCCTATTACTAATTTGGCATATATGTTATTAATTATTAAAATAAATAAACAAAAGCAACTTGATACACTAATTATAATTAAAAGTTGTGAATTAATTTAGTTATATTAGTAGAGTATTGATCGCTTTCTAAATTCCGTACACATTTCAAAATGCTGTCTATGTTAAACTACAGAGTATACAGGAGACGTGACACCTGCAGTTGCAGTATTGCGAAAGCATCGCGACGCAGGGAGGTCTGGCTAAGTGTAGCGTGCAGAAATAAAAATAATTCAACCACGCAGCTACGTGAGTTGAGAAAATTTCCAAAATTAAGTTTATATGCCTATGTTTTAGGGTTTCAACCAACAATTTGGGAAATAGGTCTATTCACGGCGGTGCTGAATAGCTGCAAAATGGTTCGCACGCCATTCCGCATATTTGGAGTATTTTCAATACACAAAGCATTGCGTGCTTCGCACGCCATCCCCCATATTGGAAAAATCTTCAATACACAAAGCATTGCGTGCTTCGCACGCCAATCCCACTGTGCGATCTACCACATGGCTTTGAACCGGGTACTTCTATGGTATTTTATGTTTTGATCGATTTTGGGCTAACCAAGCTAGCTAATAAGTTCGCGAGAAAAACAAAATGTGCATAACAACATCCTACATTTATATTTGTAGAAAAAACTCAAAAACAAATTCATTCTCGTAGGAAAAATCTCGAAAAATAGTTACTTCCTGTAAAAACGTGCTTCCGATTGTTGGATTTTTTTTGGCTAACTAACTCATCCGAGCGTCGTAGACAACCAACATGTGTACCAACTTCGAACCGAATCGGACTTAAAATGCGGCCTCTAGAGTGCGAACACATATATGATTTTTAATGACCCCCCCCAGAACTTGTTCAAGGGACCATGATCGGTGCTCATTTGCTACTCCCGACCTTGGGTCTTACCATAAGGGCCACTGCAATAGGTCGTTTATCCTATTGAAATTCGCTAACGAGAAAAGTATCATTCAACAGTCTAGTTTTGAAAGTGGACTGTTGCAAAAAAGTAAAATGAGTGTTGTTCAATTCGCTTTATACATTTTCAAACTGGTGTGCTACAAGCTTTAAATTTTACTTCATTACTCGTTAATTGTTTCGTTAAAAGACATTCACAAGGTTTCCAAGAGTTTCAATAATATAACTAAACCTGTTAGAAAATAAATTAGCATTACTGTAACGTTTTGACCTTTCCGTGTAACAAATATTCAGAGAATCCACGGTTTTAATTTAAATTTCCGTTCCAGTTGAAATGATCAGTTACACGATTTTGTTGTGCTTACAGGTAACGTAATTTAAAGTAAACAAATTAAAAATAAAACGCTTGTAAATGCAGTAAAACGAGACATAAAATGCAAGCCTAGTCTGGAAATAGGTTGTATAAAAGTTTTTAAAGCAAAGCAGAAACTACTTACACTATATACTTTAAAATATCTAAAGTAGTATTGGGAAATAAATTCACGTAGCGTAGCGTATAGTGTATATAAAGTTATCACCTTTGCAAGCAGCTCTCTTTATACAGTTGTTTCCTGGAAACATCTAACAAACTCAAGTAAGTTTCTGGCAATATAAACTTTCCACTTCTTTCTTCTTGCGGTCGTAAACACAGAGGTAGTTTTATTATCAAAGTTTCTGTTTTACTACATTTTCACTAATTGAATTAAAATAATAAGAAATAAATATCGGTAGTTTGTATTGCCGTTTTTAAAGAATACACATTTAGTTCTTGAAATTGTCATATACTGAACTAGGTATTTCGGTGAATGAAGGCAAAACGTACTTCACACGTTCAATGCTACGCAAATTTCGTATTTTCTACGCTAGGAGCAGGCTGACCTTTTATTTTTCATATTTATAGCCTAAATGAGTAGAAATAACTTTATTTTTTATTTTTTTAACCTTTCTACGTAATAATTATTAATATTTTAAAGCGGACGCACATAGGCCGAAGAATGGCGTGCAAAGCACGCAATGCACGGTGTATTGAAAACACACCCAATACGGGGTTGGCGTGCGAAGCACGCAATGCATTGTGTATTTAAAATACTCCCAATACGCCGGTTGGCGTACAAAAAAATAAATCAACTCCTATAAAAACTAGTGTACGTCCGTACGTACATACATAGTCTACATACGTACGTACGTAACGTATAATATAACAGCTGATTTCACACATCATCTGTAATACTTAAAAAAAAAAACCTGCGTAGTTATACTTTGGGTTTATGCTTAGAACTTCAATCATTATCATTTCTTGTTAAGTTGATTTCTTTTTTAAAAATGAGTTATTGAACTAATGCATGCTATAATACGTTATAACATTTGCTTTGAGGCTATAAAGCCAATGTGTATAAACACAACCTTTTATCTTCAATATATTCGTTTAAAATAATTTAAAGAAGAGATACCCAATTAATTGTTTATCTTCGGAAACGTTCGTACATCTTCGTGGATAGTACGTATAGCATTATAAACATAATCAATTATTAATTTCTTCACTATAAAGGCCTAATATTAAGAACTTCTAAATAATTTGATTTATCTATATAAAGTAAATAAACGGTACCAGGAACTGGCACATACTTTCTCAAAAACATATTTAAATTATTAAACAGATTCACTGTGACTTCATAATATTGTAGGTGAAATACGAGAGGTGATTTATTAAAGTAAGAATAACTAATAATATTATTATTGTTATCTAGAGAGAAAACTATTCGATCGATTTGCACCAAACACGTAAATTAGGCCTGTATAGCCTAGATGCACTAAAAAAGGTTTAGAAAAATGTTGAATAACAACCCCCTTTATGGTAAAAAAACCCCAAAAATCAGTTATTGTTATTATTAGCTAAACAAGAATTTTTAGAAATACAGTATGTTGTTTTTCGCATATGGTAGGGTACATTAAGGGCTATAAATAAGCCAAATCTTATCAAAATCGTTAGAGCCGTTTTTTTATAAAAAATAATAACTGATTTTTTGGGGAGTTTTTTTTTTGCCAAAAAGGGGTTTATTTGAAAAAATTTCATAACCGTTTTTTGTACATCTAGGGTATACAGGCCTATTTGACATGTCTGGTGCAAATTTGTTTGAAATCGATCGAATAGTTTTCGCTCTAGCTTTGTGTACATACAGACAGACATTTTGTAAAAACCACTTTTTTGGACTCAGGGGTCCCAACACCGATATTTCCACAAAAATCTCAACATCGATTTTTTTGCGATCACTATACTTTATACTATAGTATAGTGAGAAAGTAAAAGCAATTAAATATAACGTTTTTATCTTTCTTATGTACAGTATAGTAACGTATATAAATTAAATGTTTTAGCAAATAGGCCTACAGTTTTATAATCCTTATAATTTTTCACATTTACCGAGTTCAAAATCCCCGTCAGCTTAGTTAGGTATTCCTAGATAAAGTCAGTTGTTTTGAAATAGTATTTTTTTAAATATGCGTTTTTCTCATCAGTATCTAAATATGTATCTCATACATATTTTAAATATGTATCTCATTAATCTGCCTGTGATTTTTCACTGGGTTCTTACTAGTTAATAAATAAAAAGTTTCTTTAAAGAAAGGTCCGAAAACGCTTCGTTAGAGAATTACGGCTTCTGGAATTTACAAACGTGATTTCTGCTTCGATTAGTGAACTTAGTCCTACTAACATTATGGTTTAGAAATTAATGTTTAAATTTAGCGGTTTTATATGGTTTTAAATCTTAAAATTTTAAATCAGAAACAAAAACTGTGTCTTGTAATAACGAGAAACCTCGGTTGAAACACAAATGATTGGAGCCGGAAAGAATCCTTTTTCACATTTTACTACACTAACTTCTTTAATTTGGCCGCTAACAATGAAACATTTATACGTAATCTATTCAGAATTTAATTATGAGATGATTAATGCAAATAAAATCAATCGAATTTAACTGGATCATCGTTTTTCAAATAAAGTTAATCCTATATATAAAAACACGAAATTTAAAATCTTCCGGAATAACGTGTGAGACTTCCGCTGGACCGATTTACACGCGGGTGATGTCAAATGAAAGGGAATAACCCCTGTATTTGCACATTTTACCTTAGATTTTGGTATCTGGTCGGTAAACATTTAAAAAACGAGATTAAAAGTTTTCTTATGGCAATTTAAAACATGTGGTAAAATTTAAACTTTGCACTTCTTTGAAGAGTTCACTTGAGGTTTCCACTGAACCGTTTTACACGCGGTTTGTTTTAAATGAAAGATCAATCATTCTATATTTGCACGATTTACTTATAATAATTGCAATAATTTCTTTTAAAATTTAATAAAAGAACTTTTTAAAACGTATTTTTTATCATCATTTTAAGTTTCCCTAACCAGCTGATTATTAAAACACGTGATTGTGCATCTAAGAACAGACAATTGTAGCAAAAGGAATCAGCTGGATTAGAGAAAATGATTAGTGGCCAGTATCTTTCAACGATGCATGCCATATATTGCATTTACCGAATTCGATTCTGGCTGCAATTATTACGTTATTAATTGACACAGCCTACAATGTATACATAACCCTTAAGTAGTGACATCCCATGTTATTCATTTTTAGTTTCGCCCCTTGAGCTCAGAGTAAACAATAGCGCTGATCAAATATGAAAGCAACGTTTGTTTTGTAAACAATAGAGTAAACAGGTTATGACGGTCATCCATCATGAAAACAAAATCCTACAATTTGGAAAAGGTTTCAAAACAGCCGACTGAATTTAATTTGTAAATAAACGCACTAAAATGATCCAATAATCGTGATTACGTCGAATATTTATACGATGATTATCCGCGATCGTGGCTCTATCTATGTTCCAACGCCTTTATAAAATACTTTTTCATAAGTCTGTCACTAGTAAACTTGTATTATTTCTTAAATGTATTTACATTCATTACCATTCAATTAATCGAATAAAATAACAGATAAAACAATTGATTCGGAAGTCCACTTTAGTACAAAATAATATTTTTAATTAGGCCTAGAATGAACCAACACGTGTTTCACACACACAAACCGGTAAAAACTTGCGTTATGGAATTTAAAAATAAGAAAAAACTATGTTACGTCCTAATTTAAAATAAATAAGACATATTATAATTTAATAGTAGGCCTATTTATTAATAATATACTTTAATTGATAGTGAGTAACCAATATTAACAGCTGATTTCAAAATATAAAACAATTATATTTGTATTTCTAACTTCCAGGTTAGGTTTTTATTAAAGTGTACACCTGAGCCTTGCTGGTTCTTTTAAATATACGAGCTGCAATAAAATATACGAAATAATTCGATTTAAACATTTAACATTATTTACCGCCATAGTTTTGAGGTTGTTATTAATCCTAAACCTTTTATAAATAAAACATAACATGTGTTTTTAGAAGGTTCCATCGGGGGTTGGCGTTCGGAACACGCAGGGGTCAGTTTGTATTAAACAACATGTCTACAATTTCTGAAAATCAAGCACAGCAAACTAAATAACTATGAATATTGGTTTATGTATTTTTGTATATAATTTAAAAACATATACTTGTTATTTCTCAAACGTACCGCAGATACAATTTTGATATAATTCCCATGGATAAAGAAGTTTAGTGACACATTTTTCCTGCATAGTTTTTCAAACTAGTTTTACAAACGATTTGCTAAAACTGTGCAGAATGTTTACTTGTATATTTTAAAGATTGTGCCATCTAGATAACAGCTTCTGCCATGCTTTGTAATACGCTTCCGTAAGTTATAATTTCAAATGTAAATTCACTGATTGTCTAAAAATATTTAAAATTTAAATTTTGTAAACGTGCACTGTTGTTGTGCATTGCTTCGACCCGTTCTGTTATTATAATAATAACACTCGTTTAAGCTCATTGAGGAGCAGCTTTAACAGCCGGGTGGAGGCGGGGGGCGTTGTAGCGAAATAAACTTGAAGGTAGTAATGAAAGCATATCGCATGTTTTAAGTAAAATTTGTTTTTCCATCATCAAAAAGTAATTCCCGATGGGGGATATTTAAACAACGGCGAAAGACGATCGAATGAATTGATAATTGTTGCAATATTATTTTAAAAGTTTCAATAAATTTAAGTTTAATTTTACTAGGTATATTCGAATTTATTCAGTAGCTAAAAAGAGTCGATTTTACAGTGATCATTATTAGCGAATTTCCATAGGAAAAATCAGCTATTGCAGTGGCCCTTATGGTAAGACCCAAGGTCGGGAGTAGCAAATGAGCACCGGTCATGGTCCCCAGAACATGTTTTGGGGTGTCATTAAAAATTATATATACAGGGTGTATCAGGAAGAAACGGAAAGAATTGCAGGACGTGTTCTACTGGTGAAAATAATGAAAAAAGTTCATATAAACATAGGTCCGAAAACGCTTCGTTTTCCAGATATCCGCCATTTTGTTTTTTGTACAAAATAATTCATATCTAGAGAACGGTTTGACTGATTGAGTTCAAACTTGGCATGAAGTTTAACCTAACAGTGATATACCTCAAGAAAAATAAACATTTAAATCCAATCATGCGTTTAAAAATGCGTAGGAAAATTTCAAACCTAAATTACTCCAAAACTGTACATTTTAACGAAAAATGTCAAGACACCTTTTTTGTAGCCCTTTTGATTCCCTATCGGATGGTCTAACTTTCAAAACAATCGGATGAAGGATAGTAGCTAAGTTAAAACGTAATGACAACAAATGTCCATACAATATTGTAGTGTTTACTGTGTTGGTATAGGATGCCGGGTTGAACAAACCAATTAGTACACATAACTTAACTGGTATCCTTCATCTGATTGTTTTGGCAGTTACACTATCCGATAGGAAATCAAAAGGGCTACAAAAAAGATGTCTTGACAATTTTCGTTAAAATGTACGGTTTTGGAGTAAATTAGGCTTGAAAAATTTTCAAACAGCCGCCATTTTGAAACGCATAATTGGATTTAATCGTTTATTTTTCTTGAGGTATATCATTGTCAGGTTAAACTTCATGCCAAGTTTAAACTCAATCAGTCAAACCGTTCTCTAGATATGAATTATTTTGTACAAAAAACAAAATGGCGGATATCTGGAAAACGAAGTGTTTTCGGACCTATGTTTATAGGAACTTTTTTCATTATTTTCAATAGTAGAACACGTCCTGCAATTCTTTCCGTTTCTTCCTGATACACCCTGTATATATATATGTGTTTGCGCTCTATTGGCCGCATTTTAAGTCCGATTTGGTTAAAATTTGGTACATACACATTTTGGTTGTCTACGTCGCTCTAACGAGTTCGCTAGCCAAACAAAATCCAACAATCGGAAGCACGTTTTTTGACCGGAAGTAACTATTTCTTGAGATTTTTCCTCCAAGAATAAAATTGTTTTTGAGTTTTTTCTACAAGTATAAATTTAGTATGTTACTCTACATATTTTGTTTTTTTACGCGACCTTATAGCTCGCTTGGGTGCCCCAAAATCGATCAAAACGTTAAATACCATAGAACTACCCGGTTCAAATCCATGTGGTGGATTCTACCCTGTGGTTGGCGTGCGCAGCACGCAATACATTGTGTATTGAAGATACTCCCAATATGAGTAATGGCGTGCGAACCATTTTGCAGCTATTCAGCACCGTCGTGAATATACCTATTTCCCAAATGTTTGGTTGAAACCCTAAAACATAGGCCTATAAACTTAATTTTGGATATTTGCTCAACTCACGTCAGCGGTTCAGCTGCGTGTTCGAATTATTTGTATATTGACATACAAATAAATTTACTATGTGCGTTCAAATATTAATCTGTCAAAATCGGCCTGGTGAAGATTCTTCGGGCAAAGGACAGCATTGGAGTTATATTAGGTCTCTGCAGTTTAGTTTAATAAATCGGATCTACAATATCTGACTACGGAAAACGTCAAAACAAAATGTCCATATCAATAACAGACGTTTCTGTTTGTCGGCCGCTAAATAGGCTATTATGTTCAAATTTATTTTTATTTTAGCATAATACTGTATCAATTTACAGTAAGATTTGACATAGTATTAAAAGAGTCAATAGAATATTGTCGTTTGCACTACGTATCGGCCTTTCAACACTTAACGATTTTTTCTGGATTGTTCCAGTTGTTATTTATTAAAGATACCCAAACACTTAACACTTATACACAGGGTAGGTGAAAAGTCTGAGATCGGCTTAATATTTCGTATATAAGGAAAATTTGTAGGCAGTTGTGATTGAGGAACCTACTCTGTGCAAAAATACTATTTTATTAAGATTTCAAAATATTTATCCGCCATCTTAGATCCGCCATCTTGAATATAACTTAGTTTTTTAATGGTAAGATGCATAACTAATGGCCCTAGTTGAAAAACAAAAAATATTATTAAAATTCGAACTTTTACCTATATTTTTCCAGCGAGAATTTTTCCTGACCAAAAAATAAAAAAGTTTACCGCTTTGTATATTTTCGACACACCAATCATAACATAAGAAAGTTTATTAATATAAAATACTTAGTTAACATTTTTTTAAACATTCATACTTACACTGTTAGAGTCTTCATGATCCCACATAAAATTTGGTATAAGAATAAACTATTTTGTAATATGTTATCTAATTTTGACAGAAGTTTTAGGTTAAAAGTTATGTGAACTAGAATTAAACAATGTCGACGTTTGTCACGGCGTGACGTCATCAGCCTCAATCTCGTTGTCCGTAAAATGTATAGATCGAGCATACTTTGTAGCTCTGGACACTTTGGTAGACAACTTCCGGTTGTGCCAAAATATTCGTAATTTTGAATTTTCTAGCGTGACAGCAATGTAACGTGCGTGACAAAAACGTCACATTTTTTAAGAAAAACACGAGCCGAACTCTCGAAAAAGTGTTCCATCTTTTCATCTTCTTTAATATAAACAAAAATTGGGTCTGCGTCGGACCAGACGGTGGAAGTTATACTTCTTTGGCCATTCGTATATTCGTATACTTTCCTATAATTTTTGAAAAAAAAATTCCCAGCCGGGGATCGAACCAGGGATTTTAGCGTGGAATTCGAATGCGTTAACCACTCACCCACCGAGACTCTTGAGGTATCTCTTGTAGAGAAAAGGTATAAAAAGGCACTTTCCGGATTTTACTCCTAACGCGTGACGCGGTTTCTCGACCGACATCCCATCCCGATCACAACGGGCGCAAAGAAGTATAACTTCAAAAGTTTTGTCTCTTGTGTTTTTTTTCTTAGATTTTTGTTTTAGCCTACGTCATGAAGGTTCATTTAACCTTTATTAAATCTCCTGTTATGTAGTAAACTTAATAACTAGACTAAAACATATTACATTTCAAAACTTAGCTTTAATATGATTTCATAAGAAATTATAGAATGAGTGCAGGAGAAAAGGTTTATCGCGATAAAGGGCTTTGGTGTTCTCCCAATGGTACCAATACTATTATAAACGACATTTTCGATTATTTTACACAGCCTCACTGTTGAACGTATCAATTAATTAGTATTTCTTTTATAGCAATGCTTCGACAATTTGTATTTTTAATTCCTCTGTGTATACAAGGCCCTTTGGAAGTTTTTACCCTTGAGACGTTATTTCCACGCTTGTCGATACACCTTTGTTAATTAATATCAATTAAAAATAAACTAGCTCGCGATAATTGTCCAATAATTTATAAATTAAAAAGAAACTTTTCAACGGCTTTTGAAATTAAATTTAATAATCGCGTAAAAACAGCAAACAAATTACTCTTACAGAACGGTACTCAAGTTAATTAGTTACTGAAACCCCGTTCATTGATTGCAGTGAAGAACCGAAGCGGGACTGTTTTGTTTTTAAATATTTCATATTTATTTTACTAAACACACTTCTGTCGGGAGAGTTCGGCGGGAAGGGAAAGTTTCGAGAGTTTTTAAGCATATCAATCTGGGAATCATCAATAATATTTAGTAAGTTCTTCGTATAATTTTCTTTTAAAGCAAATTCAACTTTCCTAAAAGTTTGCGATACTTTTAAAAAGAAAACGGCGATTGAAATGTCTGTAGGGCGATCAGTGAGCCTGGAAGCTGTTTGAGATGAAAAATATTAGTTTTTCTTTTGAAGATGTAAAAATAGCTGAATAATTTCTGCGAGCGGGGAATATGGAAGTTTAATGCATTTAAGAATCTGTAACATTTGAATAGTATAGGGCGTAACTTTTACAGTGGGATGAAAAAGTTTTAGAAATATTAAAAGTATTACAAATTGAAGAGATGCTTTTAATTTTCGAATATTTCAGTTTCCATAGACCAAGTATTACTTGTTAGTTACAGAGATCTTTTCGTTTTAGTTTAAATAAAATATGATTCTTTTATTGTTTACAAGTGGACCCAGCAATGCTTCGCTATTGCTTGATTTAATTTAAAGGGTAGTTATTCCATTTCATTAAATTGACTTAAGTAATCGAATTAAAAAATAGTTGTATGCCACTTATGAATATATGACACAAATTTAAATTTGTAAACCTTTATAGATAAGTTAATACATTACACCTCTTGTTTGCTTTTAACAACCTAATATAAAAAAACTGATGGTTGTGAAGAATTGTAAACACCCTGATTCTAAATTAGCCCAATTGGTTGCAAATAAACGTGTTTTGGTTCATTGTAGGCCTAACCTAAAATTATGTTCAGTTTTTAACCCAACTCAACTGTTTTATACATATTAAACAACCAATGTTTGAATTCAATTAAAAAATAGTAAGCATTTTTAGTTGATTTTTGTTTTTGTTTGCTTTAAGTTGGTCAATCTAACCTAAAAATGCTGTTGGTTTTGAAGACTATTTAAACTAATTATAAATTAATACTAAGTAAAGTTGTTATGATAATGAATTTAAACAAACCTGACATGAGTCTAAGCTTTTTATACGAACAGCTGTTTTTGTGCGCTATGGTCTTGAGTCAAAAAAGGCTGTTTAGTTTTTCCAAATTTGAAAATTTTTCGGGAAACTTTAACAAATTTTCTTTATATGAAAACCTAATTCGGACTATTACGAACATTTTAAAACAAAAAATAGCCAAATTGGTCCAGCCGTTCTAAAGTGATGCGCTTACAAAGGAACAGCAATTCATTTTTATTATATAGATTTATATTTTAAGCCTCTGGATTATTAGCGATCATTTTAACACTTACAATAACCATTGGTATAACCTCCATACAAGTACCACTGTATTACGTTCAACACTGTTGTTATACTTTTACAAAATTATAATAATACTTATAATAACTATTGTTATACATAGGCTACAAGCACAATTGAAAACAAATAATCCAAAGTTATACGTAAAATTTGTTACAATAGTAATACTTCGGAACTGAGGTAATACTTTAAAAACAATGTTGATACTCAAAAGAGCTATTTGTAATCACAGTAGAATGTACAAAAACCATTTTTAAACCATTAAAACTGCTGTACGACTTTAAAATAGTTTGAATACTTACAAGAACCACTATGCAATATTTCCACCTTTGTGGTAACACTTCAACCAAATCGTTGTAAGACTTACAAGTACCATTGTATTACTTTTAAAATTAAAATTATATATACAATAAACGTTGTAATATTTCCAAAACTTTTTAATACTTTAAAAACACATTTTAATACTTAGAAGAACCATGTCTATTGTTTATAATTTATATATTAATAGGCAAGCACAAAACTTGTCGTCCTTTTTTCTCAGCTTGTGTGCATCGTAGGAGAAATTCGCGCATACCGTTAGAAAGGTAGTGTCTTGTAGATGAGCAGAATCCCATTATAATTTATATCGGTCCTCAGGGACACGCCCCAGTGGCCCTCAAAGTTTCAATGTTAATCTTATGGAAGGTCAATCTTAAGGAAGAAGAAGAAAGATTTCTTTTGATTTTATCAGGGGCACAAAAAACAGCTGTTCGTATGAAAAGCTTAAAACAGCTGATTTTGATCAACAGCTGATTTTGATCAACAACTGATTTGGATCAAAAACTGAATATAATTTTAAGTTAGGTAAATCAAGCAATAGCAATAGCGAAGCATTGCCGGGTCCACTAGTTAATTATAATATGTCAATTTCTACAATTACAATACGTGCAAGAACCTATAAAATCATTTGCTTTGGCGAACTATTGTAATATTTGCAACGTTAATGTAATACTTAAAAACCAAATAATTGCAACACAGAAACAAAACAGTACTTTCACAAATATTGCAATAATCGATCTGCCTATATTTAACGTAAGGATCGTTGTTAACTCCCCAATTCATTGTAAAACTTAATCTTATTATTGTTTCAATAGTACGTAACACAAGAAAAACTATGCGTACTTGCCCATTTGCATACTTGCTAATTATAATACTACTAGGGGCTCTGGCCCTGGACGCTTCGCGTCCCAACCCCGCCTCGGCCTTCGGCATCAAATGGCTGCTTTGCTTCGCTCGTAGTTCGAAAATTTGCTAAATAATATCGTTAATCTTCGGCTCATTTGTACATAGGTGATCGAGCATAAATCAGATGTTTTATTTGGCAGCTGACTCTCCATAAGATTAACATGGGAAATTTGAAGAATTGTGTGCCGGAGCTTCTTTTCGGGTGAATAGTGGCTAAACGGATGATTGGATCTTAAATCTGATGGAAAATCGTATATAAAATTTTCTACAACTCTTGTATTCAACATTGTTTGCTATATCTTACCGTTTTCTTACAAAACGCAATCAAACTAGAAAAATTAAAAAATTAAAAAAAAATTTCCGGCCCAAAAGATGCTTTCAAAATTTAAAATGTTAACTTTTAGCAATTTTTCTGAAATTTTCTCGTCGAGAGCTTTAATTCAAGTATCAGGTTGAGGGGGGTCCGATTACTGAAAGTGCCTCATAATTAATGTCAGTGAATCAGTGTTACCTTCTAGCTTTATTTAAGTAGATAAAACAAATCAGTATAATAATTATAAGAACCATCGTTATATGTATGAAATCATTCTGAAAATTATAGGAATCATCAAGTGGAGATATTTTGTGTTGGAATAAAAGTGAATTTTTAATTTTTATATTATTTAAATCATTTTTGCTACAGTATAACATTATTTTGAACATATTGAAAGTATGATTTTGAGAAGTGTTTCATCGCTAACTTAAATTAAGCTTACATTGAAGTTAAGTCATTTGTTTTGTAACATTTGAAGAAGGAAGTGCTAATGGTAAACTTCTTAACTGAACATTGAAACCCCAGTTTAAATATTTATAATTATTTGAATGGCTGACATCGTATCAAATGTTAAATATTTTACGACAATTAAATTAAATTTTGTATACAAAACTCTTGTTGCAAAAGTACAACCTTGTTCTGTTGTAGCAAAATGTTTGGGCTATAAATAATCTGTTTGAAATATTCGGGAGTGTCTAGTCCCCGCGCTCGTGACATCCAGAAGAGAACTAGGTCAAGATGAAAGACAGATTATCTGTTACAAACCTTAATACAGACAAACATCACTCCGACATTCTAGGTTAAATCTTTGTTTGTTTTTTCTAAAACAATTTGAAAAAATCCGTTCCTCCGCTAACGCCCTTGAGAATAAATTCCTGCCCGTGACATTAATGATAATTCTAATAACGGGTAAAAGATTACATTAACATAAAAAATGTAAATCCTCCCCGACAGAACCCAGCACCCCCTTTATCAGTGGTATTAAATACCGCCATTACTCAATTGATTAGCGGAGGGGATTTGGAGACTTGCCAAATTGTCCGATTGGGCTGGCTTTCCGCCACGTCTTTTTCGTTGCAAACTTACTTTCCTGACGTCTCGCAAGGGTCGTTATCGGGGATATATTCTCGAGGTCGAGTATCTGACACAAAAAATTAGATTATCTCCCAACACATTAGAAGATGGATGTCTCCGAGCGCCACCCCTCCTCCGGCTGTAAAAATAAAATACGATTTACAGAAGGGTAAATAACTACTTTCTGTGGAACACATTTAGTGATTTAATAGTTTAGTTTTATTGAAGAACAGATAAGTGAAACCCATACTTTGAGCACAACTTCACTGAGCATTTCAATTTGATGGACTATATTTTCTTCTCTCTCTTGATTACATAAGATGTACACATCTATACTCATATTATAAAGAGGTAAAGTTTGTTTGTTTGTTTGTGTGTTTGTTTGTTTGTTTGTTTGTATGTATTGGGTAATCTCTGGCACTACTAAACCGATTGAAAAAACAGTTTTACTAATAAAAAGCTACACTATCCCTGAGTAACATAGGCTATAATTCATTTCGATATAAACCTTTTTTTATTCCAATATTTGTAAATTTAGTCGGAAAAAATTCTTAGGTTAGGCCCAGAATGATAAATCAACACATGTATTACATTTATTACCATAGCAACCAATTGATAACAGATAATATAGCTGTTAGCTCCAATCTTTCCATTAACAGCTGATTTCAAAATTTTAAGCAATTATTGTTGTATTTCTAGCTTTTAGGTTAGGGTTTTTAAGTGTAGACCTGAGCCTTGCTGGTTCTTTTAACCATTATTATAACTGCTGTTATAAAATATAAGAAATAATTTAATTTGAACATTTGACATTATTTACCATCTTAGTTTTGAGGTTATTATTAATCCTACACCTTTATTATAAATAAAAGATAACATATGTTTTTAGAATTTTCCATTGGGGGTTGGCGTGCGGAGCACGCAGGGGTCTCCCCTAGTATTAAATAAAAGAAATACAATCAAACAATACAATCTGAAAATTATAACACCATAATACCCAAACAATAAGTTAAATCACTAGTCTCTTTTACAGCTTAACTTTTATAGTAACCTGTTAAAGCTAGGAAAAATTATAAAAACCAGATGTGCTTAAGACCACACGAGAGAAGTGTAAACTTCTACGGCGATATTCTGATTAATAGTTCAAAAGTATAGAAAATATTGAATAAAAACACAATTTATGAAATCAGGAAACACAATGTCCATTTCACAGGTAATACCAAGTAAAATATTTCAACACAGCTTTCGAAATGAGGAAGCGCAATGTCCATTTCAGAGGTATTACCAATTAAACTATTTTAACACAAGTTACGAAATGAGTAAGCACAATGTCCATTTCAGAGGTATTACCAAGTAAACTATTTTAACACAAGTTACGAAATGAGTAAGCAGAATGTCCATTTCAGAGTTATTACCAAGTAATCTATTTTAACACAAGTTACGAAATGAGTAAGCAGATTGTCCATTTCAGAGTTATTACCACGCAGTCTGTATACTCTGCTATATAAACATGTGTACCATATATAGTAGAGAGTGACGCGTGTGTAAAATCCGATTCACCGCCCGAAAGTTTTAGTCAATGTGCGCCTACAGCAGTTTACACTTCAAAATGTATGTTTCTTACAAAAATCACACAAATTAAATTACATAACATTCATCATTTGACAGTAAAAATCACATTTTCAATTTTTAAAATTTCAGTATTAATATTTGTACACTGTTACTTAAAATACACCCTGAATACAAAATTGATATATTTGTAGTCCGGCTTTTAAGTTGGTAAAACCCCATCCAAATTTCAACCAGAATAAATATCTGTACATGATTTAGATGAAAGTTGTCATGTATTTAAAAGTATTCGTAGAGCGTTCAGAAACAACCTATATATATGATTTTTTTGAAAAGCACAAATACAAGTCGTGACCATTTCTCTGTTATGAACCATGGGATTACAAAGTGACGTTTGCCAATCTATTATTGTGCATTGTTACGATAATGTCTGGCATTTAATTTTTATCTCGACTTCCATATTAACGTTTTAAAACTGTAATGCTTTTTGGCGTGTGACAATGCTACGAAGCACCAACGCTGATTATTTTCCAAAACCAGGCTGATAAATTATGATGAACTCTAACAAAGGGTGCAGTACCGGCGGTTTGAGCACGATAAGTTGTTTTTAACAGCCTACGTGGATTTTCAAAATGTGTTACCCAAATGAAAGTTTCATAGCGTCCAAATAATGCAGGGTGTTTAGAAGTTCCAAGAATTAAGTGTGCGATTCCCCACATCAAAATAAGATGAAAAGTTCCAATAAACATAGGTCCAAAAATGGTCCGTTTTCTGTCTAGCCGCCATTTTGTTTTGTTTACAAATTAATTCGTATATAGAGAAATGTTTGACTGATTGAGTTCAAACATGGCATGAAGTTTAACCTAGCAATGGTTTATCTCAAGAAAAATAAGCGATTAAATGCAATCGTGCGTTTCAAAATGGCGGCTGTTTGAAAATTTCAAATATAAATTACTCGAAAACCGTACGTTTTAACAAAAAATGTCAAGATACCTTTTTTTAGTACTTTTGATTCCCTATCGGATGGTGGAACTGTAAAAACAATCGGATGAAGGGTAATAGCAAAGTTAAAGATAATAACAGAATACTATGTACATACAATATCGTTGTGTTAACTGTGTTGCCGGGTTAAACAAACCAATTGTTTCACATAACTTACCTATTATCCTGTATTTCATTGTTTTGACGGTGAAACTATCCTATAGTATTGTTAACCAAAAGGGCTACAAGAAAGATATCTTGACATTTTTTGTTAAAATGAACGGGTTTTGAGTAATTTAGGTTTGAATTTTCAAACAACCGCCATTTTCAAACTCATGATTGGATATAATCGCTAATGTTTCTTGAGATAGATCAGTTAGGTTAAACTTAAAGCCAAGTTTTGAACTCAATCAATCAAACATTTCTGTAGATATGAATTATTTTGTAAAACAAAATGGCGGCTAGACAGATAAAAAGTGGTCTAAAGTATTCTCTGAAAAGTCCTGTTCATGTTCATGAAAGTTTCGTCAAAATCGGTTCAGACATTCCGGAGATTAGCGCGGCCAAACAGACAGACAGACAGACAAAAAATGTATAAATGTGTGTTAAGGTTTTTCTAATGTGTGAATAACAATATGGTCTTAGAAAGAAGCTTATATTTTGAAATGACAGACAGACACTTCAATTTTATTTATATAGATTGTTACGGAAAAGAGTTTAACTATCCCCTATAGTGTGCCTAGTGAGGATAATATGAGTTGGTCTTTAACCTTTAAGACTTGTAGTTATATACAAAAAACAGGCAAAAGATTTTAGCAATATTACATTTACACAAATTCTGAAAGCGCTGGATATTATGTCTACGGAGGTAATCCGTTTTTCGTTCTACGACCTCGTTTTTGCACTCCTTGCATTAAATTATAGTCGGAACCAAAATTGTTTCATTTAAAAGTTTTATTTAGCAATAACTTTGATTAGATTTATAAAATGCTTATTGTTGAACCAAAAAAACAATTTAGTCCACTTTTCGAGCTAAAACTGATGTTGTTATAAAACAAACCTTTAAAACCAACGTGTTTCGTATTCTTGAGAGGTATAATAAGTGAATACGGAAACAATATTTTGTACGTTAGAAAGTTGAAGAGATTTTCCGTTCTTAAAAAAACTTTACCCTTTCCACCCTATCGGTCCTATTTTACATGTTAACCAACTCGACCTTTCCCCTCTCTATTTTGCCCTTTAAATTTGCTCTAGGTCATACAAATTTGTTTACTAGTAGTTCTGTGAACAGTAGACCTCGCTCGTTGAAACAGCAAATGTGGTTTTGAGCTTAGGTTAAAAATAGTGCACCAGTAATGAAGTGGAAGGTTTAGCCAGTGAAAATTACTTTGCAATTTATTCGTTTTCGACTCTAAATACTTGTGTGGTGCAATAAAGAAACAAAACGAATAAGATAATGTAATTGGTAAAGGACTACAACTCAGTAAATGAGACGCAACGCCAATCGGGCTCCTTATCTCGGCTCCCCCTCCACAACTCACACACAGTCACAGTGGCCACACTGACGTAGCGCAGGAAAGAGCAAGACAGCAGGTAGTGCTCTCTCTCTCTCTCTCCCTCTCTATAAAATTATAAGGTTTTATGAAGATATCTAAAGAATAAACGTATACAAACATGATTAAGATACAAAAACTTGGACGATTTTTTAACAAATTAAAAGTTTGAGGCCATTTCTTCAGCTTACGTTAGAGTTACGAAAAAACATCAATTATACAATTTTGTAGAACATCAAATTTGCTACTGGCAAAATATTATTAGTTTTTAAATTCGATTTACGGTTAAGCCACAAATTGGCTTTGGAAAAAAGCTTACACAGAGAAAAAGTGCGGCCGCCATTTGTATTTAATTTGAGGGGTTAAAAATGAAAAATTTTAAAACCATGTACATACACGGCTCGGCCTAGGAATAAGGAACATTCATGCAACAAATAATGAAAATCGGTCAAGGCGTTTGGCCGTAATCGTGAGACAGACAGATACAGACGAACTGCCGAACGGTCAAGCTAAAATGGAGACCTCGCTTCGTTCGGTCAATAAACAGGATTTTAATGATAGTTTTGAATACAGTCCGTAAATACATAATTTTAAGTTAAACAATTGATTTTCCGGCCCAACGCACTCCAAGTTTGTTCCAGAAATCACATTTTCCAATTGAATAACCTTTGGGTTGTAAATTACAGCGAATCAGTCAATCTGTGACACTATATGATCGATTGTTTTTATCTGTTTCGATAAAAACCAACTACTGTGCCACTAGAGTTTGGATTTTATTACGAAAATACACTGCGCTAATGGAGTTTTACATGGATTAAACTGATTACAAAAACAAATTATAAAACTTTAATTACAATTCCATATAAACGAGCAACGCGTCCCAACAATCTACGTGTTTGTTGAAGAGATAATGCGAACATGTTTGGTTACAAACGTTTATTGTTGTAATTAATAATATCGTGAAACCAAAACGAATGACACAACTCGGAATTTATAAACAAAGAATTGCTTGTTTCGTGAATAGAAGTATTGTTAGGAATGCAGCAAAGGTGGATTGGATCCGTTCAAGTATTGATTTAACCGTTTGTATGTAATACTTCTTCCTGTGTGCATGTCTTTATAGTCAATTGATTTGTACATGTACAACATACTGTTTTCACATTGTTTCATTGGTGAATTGAGATATTTATTAGCCGAATTTTCGAAGAATATAAGAGCTATTACACTCGACCCACTTGAAAACGGTTGGTCGGGAGGAGGGTAGTAATTCGTTTCTATACGTTTCAGACCATTTGGAGACGAAATTGATTTCGTGTGGTTCAACCAAATATCGTTGTGTAGCATATTGTTGGAAAGCTTATTTAATTTTGAATCCAAGAATAATAATTAGGATTTAAAACTAAACTAAACGGTACCAGAAGCTGACACTTTCTCACAAACATATTTAAATTATTAAACACATTCACAGTGACTTCGTTATTGTAGAACGGGTAGGAGAGGTGATTTTAAACTAGAAGATTAACTAAATATTATTATTATCTAGAGATAAAACTATTCGATCGATTTCAAACAAATTTGCACCAAACACGTCAATTAGGCCTGTATGGATGCACAAAAAAAGGTTTTGAAAATTTTTGAAAAACAACCCCCTTTATGGCTAAAAAACCCTTAAAAATCAGTTATTATTATTATTAGCTAAACGAGAATTTTTAGGAAGATACGGTTTTTTGCATATGGTAGGGTAGGCTACATTAAAAGCTATAGATAAGCCAAATTTGATCAAAATTGTTAGAGCCGTTTTTTTATAAAAAAATAATAACTTATTTTTTGGATGGTTTTTTTTTGCCAAAATGATTTTTTTAAAATTTTTCAAAACCGTTGTTTATGCATCTGTACAGGCCTACTTGACATGTCTGGTGCAAATTTGTTTGAAATCGATCGAATAGTTTGCGCTCTAGCTTTGTATACAGTACCAGGAGACCGAGCTAAAGCTCGATTATAAGCAGGGCTACGATTTCAATAATAAATATTGGATTATTGAGTTTTGAGGTTAGGCCTATAACATTAAACAACTAAATAAAGGGTATATACAACATTAGGCTTACCTGTAATAAAAATACAGTTTAAAGGATTAACCATAATCTCAACGCTATGCCTCAGAAATAAGTCAAGCCTAAACTAAAGTTTAATATTTCAATATCGATTTAGGCCTAGGGCCTAGTTCGCTCACGTCAATAACTATTATTGCAAATTTCCGTGAACATCGTTTAGGTTAGGCCTATAACATTAAACAACTAAATAAAGGGTATGTTTATTTAGCAGAAGTATTCGTTGCCATGGTAACTATAAATAGATACAACATTAGGCTTACCTCTAATAAAATATACAGTTTAAAAGAAAGCAGATGATTATTGTAATGGCATTGAAAACATTTGCATCAGCTGTGCTTTGTATTGTTTAAAATGGACAAATTTCACTTTTTAATTTAATAAAAAGACGTAGAAAACCAATTTTCCCAGACTGGTGACCATTTCCAATCGATTTCTCGTTGCCGAAAGCCCCATATAAAATGAAAAAATGAAAAATCCTTAGACGGAGATTCCAGATCCATTTAGCAGACAAACAATTATCTCTCGCTTTAGAAGATAAGATACATACATACATACATACATACATACATACATACATACATACATACATACATACATACATACATAAATACATAGGCCTACATACATACAGACATTTAGTAAAAACAACTTTTTGGGACTCAGGGGGTCCCAAAACGGATATTTCCACAAAAATCTCAACATCGATTTTTTTTGCGATCACTATACTTTCTCTATACTATATAGTATAGTGAGAAAGTAAAAAAGCACAGGAAAATGGGGGAAAATGGGAAAACACGATTTAATTGTTTTTTTACAGCAATTTTTAATCGGTTAAAGTTATGGATTTGCAATTTTCACCGTTGGTTTTCTCTGGGAATTCTCCTTCGAAATTATGTATCACATTCAAGATGGCGGATAACTTTTTTTAAATCTTAATGAAATATTATTTTTACATAGAGTATAGGTTCCTCAATATATTTATCTTGCAACTTTTAATTGTACAAACTATTTATAAATGAATTCATATTTTCAGACCTATAAATATCACTAAGGAGGAAGAATCAATAAACATTTCGTTCAATTTCATAAATAATGTCAAGAAGATTATTAAAGTAAACCATCACTCCTACAATTTGAAACAAAACATTGACATAAACAAAATTGCAATATCATTATAACCCTACGTGAACACGAATGTCTTATTTATTCTCAACTCAGTATTAACCGATAGTTTATACTTATTGCACTTCCCTTAGAGTATAACCCCATTCCATAACTATTGTTAAGGTAAAGTCTGCATAAAATCATGTACACTATTCGCAAGATGAATATATATATATACTTCTATTCTGACTATGATTTCTGTTCCAGGTAATGTTCTACTTTAGAACTTCTCTCTCTGCTTCTGTTTTGAAATCTGGTATGTGTTATGTAAAATACGTCTCTGCTAGTTTATAACTACTGTATGTGAAAGCTAGAAATATTAAGTTATCTCTGTAAAATCTTGCTCGTACTGAAATGTATATTTTACTGTTAATGTTCAACGATTTCATTATAAGTTAACACATTTTCATATTTTTAGAATCGCTCTGAACATTCGTCCACTTATTTATAAAACATGCAATTTGTTTTGTTTTTTTTACAGAAAAACATTTTTAGAATATATTTTAATGTTATCTATAGTTATTTTGTTTTTAAAAGACTTATTTTTTGTTGCTCTGCTTCTGGTTTAAATGCTTTTTACTTCCTCACTATACTATAGTATAGAGAAATTATCGTGATCGCAAAAAAATCGTTGTTGAGATTTTTGTGGAAATATCCATTTTGGGACCCCCTGCTTTCAAAAAAGTGGTTTTTACAATATGACTTTCTGTATGTCTGTCTGTATGTATGCAAAGCTAGAGAGAAAACTATTCTATTGATTTCGAACAAATTTGCATTAAACATGTTAATTAGGCCTGTGTAGATGCAGGAAAAAAGGTTTTGAAATTTTTGGAAA